>JAODKN010016347.1:0-11661 GCA_026774425.1 Petrocephalus zakoni | reverse complement strand
TACCTTACCTGTATACTCTCCAAGGATGAGCCTGGACATGATGACTGTAAAAATGGGTGCTGAGCTCTTCACGGTCTCCGCGAAGGAGACAGCCACGTTCTTCAGGCTGACCAGGCCCAGCACCACAGTGGTGAACCTGAGAAGGACACGACATAAGATCTAGCCTCAGGCTGAGCTCAGGAGCTCCATGCTTCCACAGCAGACCCCACACTTATGCCATTCCACAGTAGATCCCACACTTATGCCATTCCACAGCAGACCCCATACTTATGCCATTCCAAAGGGGAAACGCCTCAAGAGTTTGGTAAGCGGCGCAAGCAGGTGGAGATCCGGGCCAGGCTGAGGAAGCCCCCCCACGAGCCCCCGTCCCCGCGAGCCCCCGTTCCCTGGCATGGGGTCCCGTCTAACAGGACAGACGATGTACAGCCTAGGGGCCCTTCCGGGACCAGCTGTGTCATGATTACTACAGAAACTTGGCTATGCTCTAGGATCCCTGACACAGCGATCAGCCTGGCAGGTCACTCTGTCCACTAGTGGTAGAAACTGCTCCTCAGATGGGGAATGCCTAACCCTAACTCACCCTGGGGGGTCACCGTCATTAGACTGAGTCAAATATAACAACACATGCTAATACTGAAGCAACGCTTGGCTATCTACTAGCAGCTATTAGCAAATAACAGAGCACACACCCTGAAGGTATCTTTATTATAACTGCAGAGTTAAGTCCCGCCCAACTAAAGACTGGCACATCCAGAATTTAACCAACATGGAAAATGTCCAACGAGGAACATAAACATACTGATTCATGTTTATATAGAGATGAAAGATTAGCCTTAGACAGTTCCTGCTCGGGTCAGCCTGATCACATCTCTGTATCTAACCCTGGCCTAGAAACCACAACATCAGGGCAAAGCCATTCATCTGGACAGTAACGCTCCAGCAGTACTCTGAATCAACGAACTGGGACCTATTTGCACAACGCAACACTCGAGGGGCACACGGGAATTGAAGAGTACATATCCACAGTACTGTGTCCTACATGAAAACCTGTGTTGACAATGTCACTATTGAAAAATATGTTTGGGCGTTTCCTAATGAGAAACCCAGGATGACTAATCAAGTTCAGAATCCAGTGAGAGCTCAACCAGCCTGAAGCCAACATAGCTAAGGCTCACTGCAAGAGGTCCTTCAAACAACAGGTACTGCGAGGCATTCAGACCATCCGTGACTTGAAAATCAGGAATGCCCACCTCCCAAGCATGCAGCCTCGGTAGCAGAGGCACTAGTCTGTGCCTTTGCATGCTTTGACAAAGGAACCTTAGACAGTGTTGTGAGAGCCAAGCTGAAAGAGTACAATCAAGAATTCACATCACGCACACAGAATTCAAGACACAAGCCATGTGGTGCGAAGGCACAGAGCGCCCAGATGGGTTTTCAGGGACTGCACTGACCAGGTATTCACCAATATTATCAATTAGTCCCCATCCCAGGACTCTGCCCTGATAGGTCTCAAGTCAGCCATCACTGTACTGGTGCCAAGACATGCAGTCACTAGTAACTATCATCAGGAGAGACTGGGGCATTGTGTGGCTGTGCGGGTTAGAATGAAGGTTATTGGTTTAAATCCTTTGGTTAACAGATCAACCATATCACAGATATGGCCCAGGTGTGCCGTATAAATGACTCTGTGCTCTCTGTATGTCATAGGAACACCGGATGGGACATGCGAGTGCCTGCTGTGCCCTGTACACTGACAACAACAATAACAGCATTCTATTCTATTCTTCTACTCTATCCTAATACACATCAAAGCCACTCTGTAACAACACCAGTATGCCTACCAGGCAAAAGGATCCATGGAGGTTTGCCTGCATACGCCGGCCCCTGGTTTAGAGCAATGTGGATGGCAGAGGAGATGCAAAGGGCCGGTGTGTATGCAGGTTTTCGGCATAACCTTTAGGTCAGCTGTTCAACACCCAGGTGTGACGGCTCCTCAGCCAATCAGTCCTCTAAAAAGGGAGCTGCAGTGAAAACCCGCACACATAGCGGCCCATTCTGCCCACCCCCGTTGCAAACCCACCTAGAACTGCAGGAGACATATTTGAGGATGTTATTCTTTAACTAGACCCCTAAGAGTACAGGAGCTTCAGCCAGCCCCACTGAGACCAAACTTTTCGACATCCGGAAGAGCCGCCTGCCGCTCAGCTGGGTCCCCCTGATGCTTATCGGTGGACAGCCCAAGGCTCTTCTCTGCACCAGCTGCACCCCTACTGAGGGAAAGCAGCACTGCAGAAAGCCCTCAGCCAGCAGGCGGTTTATACCTGCACTTCACACCTCTGCCCTCGGGAACGCGCTGCAAGGCGGTTTATACTGAAGGACAGCTTAATTTCCAGGGCCTGCAGCAAACTGAGCCACCAGATAATGCCACCATTCCCTCAGGTTCCTCTGCTATATCACATCATACAGCCACCGTGAAATATTTTCATAAAGTCATAAAGATTTGAGCCTTTGCCTTGTGCCCATAGCCTCCGGGATGGACTCCAGGCTCCAGGCCCCCATGACCCTGAATAGGACAAGCGAGTATGGATGGATGGATGGATGGATGGATGGATGGATGGATGGATGGATGGATGGATGGAGACACTGAGGTGTACCTTCAGTTCCCATCAGTTTTTTTGTGTATGTATCCCATTTAACTTTATACAGATATCCAGCATTACACCAATGCTATAGCACACTTAATTGCTCGTGCTTGTTCATGTTCATGTATATGCATGTAACCGAGGACGAAGACGGAAGCGAGCAGTCCATCACCAGCTGCTGCTTCGGGCCCTGCTACCTAGCTGAGAGGGCGGTGCAGAGCAGCACCTACTGCACCAGAGAACATCTTATGGAAAAAGCCCATCCTCCCCAAGAGGAAGAGATGGATATAAACACACTTCTGCTTTTACTGCATTTTTGTTATATTGTCATGAGAATTTGACAAAGGGAGCCTCTTCTAACCAGAATTCCATAGATGACTGAAGTTATAAAGCTTTCAGAGAAATTTAAAAAACTCTTTCTATAGCTTAATGATGCACATTAAGTCATTCTTAAATGTAGTTAATGGAGGAGGGGGATTAAATGATAAGAATAAGGTTCTTTTGGCAAAGTCCCGAAAGCCCACAGTAGGCAAACAAAAGCCTTGCATGTGCGATATCAGTATTACACCCATTTCCAATAACCTGACGAGCTCTAGAGGTGCAGAATAAGCCCACACCCCGGACGGGTCGCCAAACCGCTACACAGTGCAGAGACTCGCACATGAGTCATTAAGTAACCTGATCGTGTGCGGTTTGGCTGTAGAAGGCGAATGGGAGGTCGCGGCTCACGGTGGCCATAAAAGCGCAGATCCGGGGGCGTGTCCCAGACTTCTATTACATACGGACTGCGGACACATTCAGGGCAATGCGCAAGGAGGAGAGAAAAGCTTAGTGACCTCATCAGTCCCACGAAGAGCATGATCATGAGGAAATTGGGGGGGTAGTCAGCCCGGGATTTGTGCTGGTACAAGCAGCAGGGGATGTACATCTTCAGGCAGCCAATCACGGTGGTGGAGAGCATCTGCACCGCACCTGAGGGCCAGATTAAGCTGTGTCAAGCCACCGAAACACAGCCTGATGCCCACACAGCCTCACCTTACAGACACTACAGGGCTGTCAGACATGCAGATTTACCTTTGGCGTTTAATGTGTAGCATCAAGGAAACTGGGACTACATTTTTAAACTGACCTTCAATACAAAGGAAATGCCGATGAAATTAATATTTGGCAGAAGGTGTCTATTCTAAGAAATCATTTGCATTTCTGGCACTACCGAAGCAGTTTGCTGTGTCCCAGTTGCAGAGTTTCACATGCTGAACTGAAAACCACAGCAAAACGAGGCTCTGTATAGCTCCAAGACAGCTAGGAGGGTTACGCACTATAGTGACACTTTCAAACAGAAAGAGTTATTTGTTCCAGCGCAAGAAGCCGTTGGTCTTTGCTGAATTACAAGAAGGACTGCGTGCCGTAGCGCCCATACTTGGTGCTCATCACTTCCCTTTTCAGCTTTTAGAAAAGAAAAGAAAAAACAAATACAGCAATCATCTGTAATGAGAAAGGCAAACAGAAAAAGCAAGGACACGGGTGGGGGAAGAAACAGCCTTTATGGGGCGCTTCTGCAGCTCCATTTGAACTCTGCTACACCATAAGCAAACGGAAGAGGCCATCAGCGCCATTGTGTGTACAAGCAATGTTTTGTCTGGCTGCAAAACACCTAACCCCCCCCCAGGCCAAAACAGGATTCGGGACCCCAAACTTACCCAGCATACTTGGTTCCCCCTCCAGCAGAGACAGGATGTATTTGTTTAGGAAGAGCGTGCAGAAACTGAAGAAGTACCAGAGGGTGAGGTAGGCCAGCGACTTGGAGTTCCACACGCCCGAGTCGGCCTCTATGACAGTGGTCTCAGTGATGGTTATCTTCAGCACCTGCTCCCCAGGCGAGCTCTCACTGCGGGCCAACACCACCTCCTGCCGGCCCCTGAAGGACGAGAAGAGTCCGCCCAGGGGGGGCTTGCTGGCCTTGTCGCTGGCTGCCATGGAGGGCGCTGCCCTGGCACACAGAGGCTAGGGAAGGCGTGGCCAAGCCATCGGTCCGCCCAGCCTCACCGAATCAAGACGTGGTTACGGTGCAAGGGCCTGGCCTCATTACTCAAGATCCTTAACGAGATGCCTGGAACAGAAGAGCATGTGCAGCGCTGAATTAACCAGCCAACCAAGCTATTCCTTAAACAGTTAGTTACCGGAAAAATTATGGTATTGATTTATTGCTATTGCAATACACCATGTCACTAGTCACAAGTACCAGCGAAAGAATTGGCCATCAACCCGACCATACATATACACAAACATCACATTACAGGGGGGTGGACAGGTCAGGAAGACAGGGGATGTAGGATGGGGTGGCATGGTGGTGCAGTGGTTAGCACTGTTGCCTCACATCTCTGGAAGGAGGGTTAGAGTCTTCACCCAGTTTCCATGTATGGGCTTTGTGTGTTGTCATTGTGGGATTTCCTCAGGGTACCCCCCCCACAGTCCAAAAAGGCTAATTGGAGTTCCTGAATTGCCCATAGGTGTGTGTGTGCCCCCTGTGATGTACTGGCCCCCCATCCTGGGTTGTCCCCCACCTCATTCCCATAGGTTCCGGGATAGGCTCTGTACCCCCTGCAACGGATAGGCAGTTTCAGAAGATGGATGGTTATAATGTTATTTTGTGGTAAAGTTTTTTCCTGTCTTTCTACAGACTGTCAGACTGTAGAGTCACAGAAGAAGGCTGTTATTTCCTGGCTTCAGCACTGAGGTCAAACCCCTCACACCTAAGAGAGCTGGATCTGAGCTACAATCACCCAGGAGACTCAGGAGTGAAGCTGCTCTCTGCTGTACTGGAGGATCCCAGCTGTAAACTGGAGATACTGAAGTGAGTACAGAGTGTGTGTCACTGTTACAAACACTTATGCATGTAAAGAAGATGTATCTGTTAAATAAATGGATATACCAGTACTATGTCATTCTGTTTCTTCTATAGTGTGGATCATAGTGGAGAGTGCAGGACCAGATGGGGTTCTGTGTGTGAGGGTGAGTTACATGGTTGTATTTAGGTGTGTTTATGCATGTGTGTGGTCTTTTCTTAAGAATAAACAAGCACAAACTGCCATGAATAATCAACTATCAATTATATGCAACAATATGTGCTGGTTTGGGATTAGATATGGATTAAGATGGATTATAGGGTTATATGGGTTATAGATTAGAGATTTTAAACAAAATTAAAAATTGGAATCTGGGATGTCCTTATAAATATAAATTCACATATTCAATGAGTGCAGTTATAAGATAATTTTGTGTATTCCGGAAAGTTAATGCATACATTTTATGTGAGGTGTAATAGTGGTAAAACTGATGATGATGATAATAATAATAATGTCTTTTCTTTTGTCTGTAGACTCCAGACACTTGTCTCTGTCAGAGTGGATGATAGAGTGTGAAGAGTTGCCATAAGCTGATCATCCTGATAGATTTGACTACTGACAGCAAGTATGGTGTAAAGAGATTATAGTGGGGAAGAAGCCTGGATAGGTGTGACCTATGAAGTAATTGTGTGGAATGGAGTGAAGACTGTAAACTTGGATTCAATGACTTGGATTCAAAGTCATGCATTTTGTCCTGCTCTCCTCACATATACTCTGTCTGGTAAAGAAGTGATATTCCCATTTGATGATCAGGCTCCCACAGAGGAGGAGTGTTTCTGGACTGGACAGCTGGTACTCTCTCCTTCTGCAGAGTCTGCCCTGGTGGACTGATCTTCTGTTACAGGTTCACCTCCTCATTTACTGACTCCCTCTATCCAGCGTTTTGGATTGTTTCAGGGTCCTCAGTGTCCCTCTGCATGCTGTGATAGCTCACTGTATGCTGGAGGAATCATTTTTGTCTTATTACCAGAGTTTTCAAGATCTTATGTGAAGTAAAATATTAATCAGAGTGAAGCTCCTGGTTGTATCCTGTATTTATGTGGGTGGTTCTGTTTCCTGTTCATGTCCTACTTGTTCCCAATGGTGGTATCACTCCAGCCTCCTCCCCCCAGGCATGTTTGTGTGTGGGCTGTGCCTGTGCTTCCTGTGATTCCATGGTTTGCTCTGGATAACCTGGATTCCTCCCACAGACCAAAAACATGCATTAATATGAGCTGCCATCTGTAAACCGCCCGTAATGTGTATATGTGTGAGTACCCTGTAATGTCCAGAGTGTCCTCTGCCTTTCTTCCCAGGGTTCTTAAGCTCATCTTAAGCTCATTGCTTTGCTTTGAATAGAGCTAGATACATTGGATAACAAAGGCACTCCTGATGGGGAAATTGGGGAATGGTGTCCAATGTTATATTAAGGCAAGGTGTAGGGATATAGGAGGTTTGGGTTCTTTTGCCACCTGACTTAGGAGCTGGGCTGTGAATAGGGTGTGATAAATTGCATGTACTGGAGGTATATGGGTTTTAAGATCCTTATGTAGGAAAAGTTAAAGCCATTAGGTCTGGAGTTTTGGGCTTTATAATTGGGGTGATGAGAAACTAATTTCTGGGTAGATGGATGGAAAGGAAATCTTGGTATCCGGTAACACAATGATAGACACAATAATACACACAGTGATAAAACACAAGGATTGCAGCTATAGAGAGTGCGTGCTATGGATGCAGTGTAATGTTCAATAACTGGACAGGTCAAATTATTATGTGCGCACAGATAATTACTACTATACATAATGTGATAAAAAATAAATAAAATATATAATTTATATATATATTTATATATAATCTTTATTAAATACAGTCATTATTTCATTTAGTCACCGTATGATATATTCAACATTATCATAAAATTCTGTGATTCTTTTTAATATAGCTCACAATATAACATTTTGTATATTTTATACCCACACATATCATTAAATACTGTTTGGCTTGTTTTCCATGGTTAATGTCACTATGTTTATAAATGCAGCCATTTTAACCGTATGTACAGTGTAATGAATGTTTAACAAAAATGAAATGATTTCATAATTTGTCCTGAGTTTTGTTTTTAAAAATGATTTCACTATATGTATTTTTCCTGTAAATAATCACTGTACAGTCTCAAGCCCTCAGTTCAATATACTCTGCAAAATGTCATAGTTTGTAGTATCCAGTACAGCCTGATAATGTTCTGTACACAGGTGCATTTTGATTCAGAATTTCATAATTAAAAGAAATATTCATGGAGTGCGTGGTTGAAATATTTATATTATCTCCCCATCAACAACTTTTACTGGTGCCACCTACAGCTCCGCCATATCTAAAGTGGCCTCACTGGATATTCATGGCCCCCACCAGACTCCAGTTACCGGCGCCACCTACAGCTCCGCCATATCTAAAGTGGCCTCACTGGATATTCATGCCCCCCACCAGACTCCAGTTACCGGCGCCACCTACAGCTCAGCCATGCCTAAAGTGGCCTCACTGGATATTCATGCCGCCCACCAGACTCCAGTTACCGGCGCCACCTACAGCTCCGCCATATCTAAAGTGGCCTCACTGGATATTCATGTCCCCCACCAGACTCCAGTTACCGGCGCCACCTACAGCTCTGCCAAGCCTAAAGTGGCCTCGCTGGATATTCATGCCCCCCACCAAATTAGAGTTACCTGTGCTTCTGGCCCAATCCAGCAAAGAAGAAGCTGATCTGGAACGTACACCTCTCTATTTGCCTGAAAGCTGCTTTTTGACTTGTTTCAGCTGGTGACAAGGGCTGGTTCCTTTGCCAACAACCAGTGGCAAAATGACTGGGGACCAGCACCACTAGGGACAGGTCCTGGTGACACAGGGGGAGCACACAATGCCAGGCCATCTCCCCAGTAGCTACTTACAAGGGGAGGGTCTCTCTACTCAGTCCTCAGGCAAGGGGAAAGGAGGAACTTGCTGCTTGTGAGCCAGGGTGATGTGGTCATGGGACACATGCACCGCTTAGCTAAGCTTATGGGAGCCTGAAACACAGAAGTGAAAATACAGGACTGCTGCCACCGTTACATGCTCTGTGGTCTAATTCACGTCGTTTCACCATGATGCACCCTGAGATATACAGGCAAGTAACAAATAAGCCCAGAAACACAGTGCGCCTCTTTCATGTCCAGAATGAATCTGCAATATATTACCAAAATATATATAACAAAATAAACTGTGAAATCTGCCTGATGAATGGAAATATCAAAATAAGTTCCATTTTTGCCATCTCACAAGTATGACATAGTCAACAGTTGTATTCCTGAATGTGTATATTTGTGACACCCAAAATTGTTTTCTTTTACTAGTAATCAAGTTTCCTACTTGATCTTATTGCCAAAAGTATTGAGGCACCTGCCTTTACACATGCATAGGCTTTAACATGGAGTTGGCCCACCCTTTGCAGTTATAATGGCTTCAACTCAGTGCAGTCTCCGCTCTAATTCTTTCCAAAGGTGTTATATCAGGTTGAGGTCAGCGCTCTGTGCAGATCAGTCAAGTTCCTCCACAACAAACTTGCTCATCCATGTCTTTATAGACCTTGCTTTGTGCACTGGTGTGCAGTCATCTTGTAACAGGAAGAGGCCATTCCCAAACTGGGCCAAATGGCCTCCTCTCGTTTATATAGTTCTTATGTTCCTACAAATGCTTTATTCTGAAGCATTAAGAGTTCCTTTCACTGTAACTCTCGTGGCAACCGCCAAACCTAGACTTGTCCATCTGATCCCCAGACAGCTGAATCGGTCTCAGTCTATAAATCTCGTCTGAAGACCTATTACTTCAGTTTAGCTTACCAAACATAACACAAAGTAACTATGGCCGCTGGTGTTGCTGTACATGCCATGTCTTGCTAATTACGCTTTTCCATCAGTGTGTCATTGCGGGTTCTGACCATCCATGGCAGTTGCCTTCCCACATGCCCGGGGCGGGCACCATCTGAGCTGGAGTCCTAGTCCAGTCCCAAGAATAAGGTGACATTGTGGATATAGACTACGACCTTGAACATCATCGGGGCAAACTTGCATGGAGGACTGACGTATTCATTGTTGGACTTTGGCTTGCTCCCAACAAGTCCTCATTCTGAGCCAGCATGCTCACTCTTTCCTTTTCTGTAATGTTAACATGCCCAGGTGGGCTAGACAGCCAGTTTTTTTCTCCCTGCTTGGGAATCTCCGTTGTCAATTGGCTTTTTCTTTCTTTTTTTTTATATTCTGTCTTTCTTTCATTGTATGTATTTCATTTTATATGTATATCAATGTATTAATTTTATATGTATATCAATGTATATCAATGTATTCTAACGCATCCATGTAAAGCACCCTGGGACAACTCTGTTGTGAATTGAATTGAGTTGAATCATGTTTGGGGTGGCACATGTTTCACTGGAAAGTACAGGTTTATTTAAGGCACCTAAACGTCACATGCTAATTTGCATATTGATGGCGTCATCACATAGCGTATGTTCATCGTTCACAGTGCCACCGTATTCGCTACGTGTTCGCTTTTCTCTTACTCTGTACCTAATACTCATATATGGTATATTATTTTAACACAGCTCAAAGTATTTCATTTATAATCTAATCTATTTATCTATTATATGTTAATTTATGTTATTTACCACTGTACTGGAAAATCACAGGCTATTAACATACACACAAAACTACAAATGCCGTCACCTTTTAAACTATGTGCATATTTTCTAAAAAAAAGTGTATTTGCAAAAGAGCAAAACTTGGCCAATGTAACAAAGACATAGGATATGTCATTCACTGTTAATAATAAATGGATAAGAATTAAAGGGTAGATAGGTTTCTGTCTAGTCAGTGCGTAGATCATTCATTTTCAAATCGGTCTGTCAGAGTGATCAGCAGCTGGACTGCCCCGGGATCGCTTACTCTGGGAGGCGCGGCTGTTGTTCTGATGAACCACGCTACACATCGAAACCATTCAAAGCGAGCGAGCAAGCGCAGCCTTATGGTAGCTTTGTTCGATAATATTTACTAATTAAACTTTTTTTGATTATTATGCATGTGTTTGGCTGTGTTCTGTATATTTATTTGTAGCCTATAGTAACAAAATGAAAAGATAACAATAATAATAACTTTATTATTTAAATAATATAAACAACAATATTGTTTACAGCAATTCACTTCTAACCCCACCCAGCAAGTAATATGTGAATTATTATTATTGAACGTATCAATGATTCAAACAACCAAATCTTTTCAGTGAACTGAACGAAAAGAATCGAATCAGTAAAAAGATTCGGTTTGCACATCACTACAGGAAAGGTTCGGCATGGGATAAAAAAAAAAAATAGCGAAGACTGTGATGCGGTGCATGGGGTGGCCAGGATTGACCTTACAAGTCCACCCTTACATTAGGGGCTAATGAATTCAAAGCAAATATTTACCAGGCTTCTCTTCTAAGAAGGCAGTTTTCTCAATCCCGCCCTCTGGGGGACTGGTTAATAGTCTCCAGCTAAAATGTCAGGCCACCAGAGATGATTCATTTTTATTACTAATAGCACATTTATTCTTACATATTCTAGTTTTTCTAGTCTTTCCAACATATCCTGTCCGTGTGGGTTATTCTAATACGTATATGACAAATGTAGCTAAACATACTTTAATCAGTTTGTTTGTCTGAGGGTGTTTAAATTGTCTTTCCATAAGCATGTTATTGCAAACGACACAACAAAAACATTGAAATTGCCCTTGGGTGTTCTAAAGGGTAGCTGACGTGCCGGGGTAGGGGAATACAAATGTACGAGATGGTCTCTCAGATTCAAATCCTGGAAGGCTAATTCCACATTAGGGTCATAAAAATGCACTGCTGGCCACACCTGCCTTGTTTGCCTCTTGTTAGTCCTTGTATCTACTCATCTAAAGGATTATAAGGAACACCCGTTCAATTTCTCATTAATGCAATTATCTAATCAACCAATCACATGGCAGTTGCTTCAATGCATTTCGGGGTGTAGTCCTGGTCAAGACAATCTCCTGAACTCCAAACTGAATGTCAGAATGGGAAAGAAAAGTGATTTAAGCAATTTTGAG
>JAODKN010016346.1:0-11666 GCA_026774425.1 Petrocephalus zakoni | reverse complement strand
ATAACGTAGTGCAAGCTGAATCCTTGGGGTCCTTTAAATCAGAGCTAGATAAGATTTTAACAACTCTGAGCTATTAGATAAGTTCTTTCTCCCCAAGCGAGCTTGATGGGCCGAATGGCCTCTTCTCATTTGTATAGTTCTTATGTGCTCATATTCAGGTTTTATTAGGAGAGGTGTGGTGGGGTTGATTTGGGTCTGAATGTACTGTGGATGAAATTACAGCCTGGGCTTTTGCTCGGATTCCCGTGGTTCTATATCATTTATATTTTAAAGCCTAATTTTACTGATAAATGCCAATTTTTCACAGAGGAAAACAGTTTCATACTACCAAAATAGTTTTTAATATTGGTTTTAAGTATGTTAAAAAATATTTACAAAAATCTTTTGCAGTCAAAGAAAACTATATAAATGATCCTCCTATTGCTGTAAAAGTATGATCTGGAGACCTGGAAAACCAACACTACTGCGCTGTTAAGGGGACACAGCAACGACTCCACTTGCTGAGGGTTCTGAAAAAGAACAACTTAGCCGAGAAGTTGCTGGTCTCCTTCTGCAGGTGCTCCATAGAAAGTGTGCTGACCTACTGAATTTCTGTTTGGCTTATCAGTTGCACTGTAGGAGAAAAAAACTGCACTGCAGAGGGTCATTAACTCAGCTCAGAAAATCATTGGACGTGCTCTCCTGTCCTTTGAAGAGCTCTCGCTGCTAGAGAAACCAGCAGCATCCTGAAGGACACATCACATCCAGCACATCACCTGTTTGAACTGCTGCCCTCAGGCTGGCGGAAGAGAGCAATAAAAGCTCATACAAAACAGACTGAAAAGCAGTACTTCTCCTAAGGCTATCAATGTCATTAACAACAGCTGAAATGATCATCCGGTCTGTCTGTGAATCCTTTTACGGTGCAATATGGTGCTTGTACTGCTATGCAGAGCTACCTCAACCCCAAGTGCATGTCTACAGGGCAACTTCTCGCAGCTGTCATAGCTGCTGCACAAAGCACTGTAGATGTGTATGTTTATTTATTTAGAATTTAGCTTTTAAATTAAACTTTTTTACTTCATAAATAAGTGCACTGAAAGGGACTGCATTCTATCTCGTTGTACTCTTACAATGACAAATAAAACATTCTGATTCTAATGAGCCACACCTGCTGCCTGTTTGTCTCTCCTCTCGTTTCAGCCCTTGTGTGTATCACTCCAGCTGCCGCTTATTTGCCCCCTCATCAATCCTGTATAAAAGTGCCTCCCAGTTTGGCCCTGCGTAGCCCCTTTGTTTCCCAGTTTGCTTCCCTGAGCACAATAAAGGCTCCGTTTTGTTTGCCGTGATCCCAGCTCTTGTCTCTCGTTCTGTCTATCATGACAGATAGTAGTTGACTTGGTTATTTCAAAACCTCTCTGAGCATCACTCCAGTATTTGCAGTAACTATCCAATATGACAATCAGTTTGTTGACTCAACCACTAGCATATCATGTTGGGCTAATTAATACCTCAGAATTATTTAGCTAACTCAGTTAATCAATTAACTGAGCTAGTGGTGAAATTTAACAAATACATGCAATAGCTGTGGTGCCCCTGATGCGAGGTTTGTGAACCAAAGTGGTGTTCATCTAGCCATCCAACAAGATACCGGTGACATTTTGGAGATCAGGAGAAATTAAATATTATTATTATTATTATTATTATTATTAGTATTACTCATTTGCATAAATTTTGTTAAAATGTGTTTTGTTTTTCTGAGCAAATATGCACTTACTACCCAGATAAATAGTTATAATTTAAGCCTACGACAGTGTCTGCAGCATGTTTTTAAAAGACGCATTATTCGCTTCACAAGAACCCTGACAGCTACAGCTATGTCCTGTCCAAGATCTCAAGTAAAAAAAATCACCCAGTGACAGTTCAGCCATTAAAGGGGTTTCCTGTTGAGTCATATTGAGATTGACTCAGAGTACCAATGCCCTGCTTGTTACACTCGAAAGGTCATGTCCGTGGATAATCATGTGAATCGTGGCATTTTCTAAACTCTTACTCAGAAAAGAATGTGTTTATTATGTGTTTAAGAATATGCTGAGGTGAATACTGTAGCAAGCACCATGAGAAAGTGATGATTAGAGTCATAAAAAAATATTAAAAGTAATAACCCTGAATACAACAAGTGTAAATGAATGGATGGATGTTTTTGAAAGTCAGCAAAAATAAGATATGATAATAATGTCGCAAACAGCTAGGCACAGGTCAACGGAAAGGCTTGATAGAAAGGGATGCAGGTGTGAAGAGACGGAGACACAAAAATACCACCACCAAAAATAATGACAAATGCTTCACTAAACATATAAAGGGCAAAACACAGGTGCAATCAGGACAGGGCAATTGTCTATTAAAACACCAATTAATTGTCAGTTAAGAAAACTGGTGACAAGACTAGAGACTAGATCAGAGACAGGACTGGTAACTGGACCTGAGACAAGACTAGACCTACAACAAGATTAGAGAGTGCATCAGAGACAATACTGGGGACCAGCAACTAAGCTGAACTGGAAACATGATTGGACTTGTACCTTGTACTGGTGGCGAACCTGGAGAAAGGACTGAACAGGACTGATGACTGGATCAGGCTTGGAAACAATACTTCCATACACAACATGAGACAGGACACAATAACATATGAGAGATGGGGATAGGACTGGAACTTGGACTAGGGACAGAAGGACTAAGGATTCCAGTGCCAATGCAGGCAGCCCTGTAAAGGCAATGTGAAACAGTCAGAGCCTGTGGAGACTCCCTAACTTGACAGTGGATGGGACTGGGCACAGGAGATCTCAGGATTCTACTTCCTGGCAGGGAACTCCTCTAGGCTAAGTGAACCAGTCAAAACATGGTTGACGTCCACTTCTGGTCCCCAAATGACCAGTCTGTGGAGGGTGAAACACAGTAGCTCTAGGTTTTGCAGGACTATGTGGGTGTAGGGCAGCAGGACTGGACACAGGCATAGACAACGTGAAACCAGGCTCTGGGCAAAAAAGAACGAGGCTTCATTGGTTTGGAGTTGAGCATTCAGGGGGGATCAATTGTGATTAAAACAACACATGACCTTTTAGTTATATTTTACCTATACGACCCACAGCATGTTCATGCTTCTTATTAAATCTTGCAAGCAGATGGATGTTCCATTTTCCACAGAATAAGAACTGATATAACATGACCACGCTAATAAGCACTGGCAAGTATCACCTCTAGTACTGGCGATATTATACAAAGCATATTTGGTTAGGGATCGAATTTTGCAATTCAGTAATGTAGAAATGCAAGCAAAAAATATATATTATTTGTGGCATTAAATGTAATTGGGTTCAAAAGTAATTCCATTTGCTCAACTTTTGCACCTACATATCTAGTTCACTACATCTCTTTTTCTGTTAGCGCCAGTGGTTGTCGTCAGTCAGTCAGCAAGCTATCACTGTAAACACCTCCCCAGTAATTCGTGTTTGAACAAGAAGTACATACACTGGAGTAGGTACTAAAAAAAGGGTTCTGGAACTGCCTCTGAGGAACTACAATCAGGCCGAGTTCCTGCAATCTCAACTTGACAAAAGTCCCAGGTTCCGGAAAAAGATTCTAGTGGTGTGAAAGCACCTTCTATGCAGGGTGGATGGAGTCACTGGTGATTTTTAGGGCCTGCGTGCTGCACCTTGCAGTGTAAATGCAGGGCTGGTAGAGAGTTCCCAATAATGCCTTCAGTCGATGCCTTCACACCTCATGTTGCAGGGCCTTTTGTTCCTGTTAAGTGCAGTATCTGTACCAGGCTGTCATACTTCTAATCCAGATGCTCTCTATTACTCCGGAGCAGAAATTTTTTAAATGAAGGGAGAGACCTCAATCACCTCAGGTGGTAGGGACACTATCTGCCAGTGAGGAAGTGCCCTGCTAAAGTAATTAAAACAGCTCACTCACTACATTGCAATACTGTATGTAAGGTGATATATTGTAGTTTTTTTATCTAACTGTAGAAAAACTATAATGGTATAATGAAGACAATGTTCATACAGATTTAAGCAAAAATGTTTACTTCAGCTAAACAATTTATTTTTTTATCTTTAAAGAACTAATTAAAAAAAATAGTTGCTGTAACTTCCAACATTTTTTGTTCAATCTGGAAATAAAGAAATGACATCTGCCTATGTCAATGAAAAATAAAATGCTTGCAGTACTCCATAAAAACATTTAGGAAAAAATGTAAACAAAACAAATGAAAGAATGTAAACAGAAAAATTAACATGAAAAATAATTTTCAAATTACTGAAATGGTGCTTGGTGCTTATTTTTTAATTTCAATGATACTGCGAGGGTGCATATCTTCACAAATTTAAATAAAATGCAGACAGTTATTTTGTTTGGGCGAGTTGAGCTTGTGGTAATTTAACTTTTGTTCCAATGTGCATTGAGAGGGATCGACTTCTTTAGCCATTTGCTGTTCTGCTAGCTGTACATCAGAATGGTGTCTTGCTAAATGTGCCCTAAGATTTGTGGAATTTCCCAAGTATTTTATTTTGGCCAAACGCAGTTTGCAAACAGCATTACTTTTGTCAATATTCTTGCCTTTTTTAACGTGAATACCGAAATGATTCCATACTTCAGCTTGGTATGCCACAGTAGCCAGTCTAATTTGCTCAGATTCAGCCATTGCTGCTAATGTTGCTAGTGACCTGACTTTGATAAAGTTAGGAGTGGAGTGCAATTGGTGCATTGTACTGACCACAGCCATCTAGCGGCCCAGAGGTTAAACATTACACAAAGCGAACTACTGTCAACCGTGAATACATGTAAAATATTTTTTAAGATATCGATGTTGTGCTTCTGAAAATTGATAAATTATCACAAAATGAAATGTTGCGAAGTGTGTCGATTTTTTTTTTTCTTACATCCCTACTCCCAGAGCTGTAGTTCTCGAGTCTTGGTTCGAGACCAGTGTTGAGACCGCTCAACCCGATCTCGGCTTCGTATATTACAAAACATATTATCTGAATTGACATGCAAATATACTATTTCCCCTCAGTATGCAGAAATTAATTTTCTTGCTCTGTCTTCTTGTAGTGTCACTACTTAAAATGTAGTACAGTACATCTCCCAGCTGCCCCAGCGGTGCAATTGGGCAGCTTCAGATGGGTAAAAGCAGGAACGTGGAGATACGGCAGTTACTGTTGGTAAAGTTAGCATGGATTAACATTGGGACCTTGGGGGGTGGGTGGGGCATGTGGGGATCCACCATTGGCCATCGGTGGAGAGCCTTTGCGATGACCATCCCCATCATATATTGCACTGTTGCGTACATCATTGAAATGCATTACTACTTACATTACTTGCATATAAGCTGACAAGTTTTAAAAGCATTCAATTGATTTTTTTTTTATGCAAATGTTGTACTTAAATGTTGAGAAACTGAAAAAGATGTTATACATGCAAAGTATAATACAAAAATAACCAAGAAAAAAAAACATTCTTTTATTTCATATTGCCAGAAAACAAGGCAAGAGAAAACAGGGGAGGTACCTTTCCCTGGACTTGGGGTTTATTGCAGCATGCAAAACACACTGGCCACGCAGAGTGAGCAATCAGGGACACACTTAATTAGTGTCAGTGCGTGTACATCCAATCAGCGTTGGCCTCGCCTTTGAGGGGTGAGCGACCGATTGCAATCGGTGTGCAAATATAATTATTATAATAAGAAGAGAATTTCAAATGAAGAGGGTTTTGTTTGATCGGCGAGATCCTTTATTGTTTCCGCATAATATTTTTTTCGAGAGATACCGCTTCAACCTAGTTGGAATATTAACCATCAACAATAAAAAAAAAAAAAAAAAACGTCTGTCTGGCCCTGAAATACATTCTCTGAATTTCCATAGTTTGTCCCGGACACTCTTTACCAGTCTGAAGTATATTTTTTTTTTACTTCACTTTAGCTTGTTCCCATGTCCTGACTGTGCTTCTGCTTCACCTAGAATTATGACAATTAAATAATAATGTGACACATTTGAAATGTAACGCTGCATTCAAGTAATAAGTATAAAAATTAAAAACTAATTAAAAACTTGCCGATCGTGTTTTCTAGACTCGATACATATAGGCTTTTCAAGCAGTGCAATCATCTCGGATGATGGGATCCAGCTAAACTAATCTGTTCTTGAAGTGCGTTCAAGGAACTGACTTAACCGGATGATTTTCACCGCGATTAACTGATCCAAGATGTCGCTTCTGATCTTGGATGATTTAAGCAACGTAGGAAGAATACCCCCTTGGTCTTGACTTAGTCTTGCGATGGATGAGTCTTGATCTTGTCTTAATCTTGAAACAGATGGTTTTTAACACATCACTGAGCCCTCCTCACATTGTGCTCCAAAAGGAAAGTGGTTCCGGCTCGGCACTGGGGGAAGGGGTGGGGATGTTGGATGCTGCTACAGCCAACATGTCAGCACTAGCACCATTCGCATCATAATGTCCAAAACAGGCATCAGCTAGTTCCAGATTAGCACTCATTGAAGTGTGAGGTTTACAGTCCATAACCATTAATCCTCCCCACATATGACTGGAGTCCCAATGTTGGAGATCTGACCCCACTTTGTCTCTGTATCACCTCTTAGCCTCAACCTCCCTCGGGCTATGAGATGCTGCCCTGCAGCCATTCATGTTGCCTGAAGTCCTTCATTGTACACAGTGGTCTGTGTTTTGAGAGTGGTGTTAACAGATGAGAAGATCCACTGCTATTAGTTGAAAACGTCCAGACTGATGTCATGGGAATGATAGTGTTGACTAGCATGCAGTTAAAACTTATGGTTATGTCCACAAACTTGTCGATCTTTACAGAAGTCAACTGAAATACGTCCCAGTCCACGTTACTGACTGCATCTTTGACTGGTTATTCTAGAGTTTGACCTCATCACTGGAGCTTCCTGAAGAAGTCTTTAGTTGTATTCTGGCATGGAATTAGTGGCAGCATGGTCTGATTCCTTGAAAGTTAAGGGGGAAATGGTTTTAAATAATTTTTTAAACAGACTTTAGCAATGGTCCAACATGTCTTGACCTCTGGTGGGCCAGGATACATGCTGCTGTTCGGCATGACCTGGTTAAGTTTAGCTTTGTCACCAGCTATGATAATGGCAGAATCTGTGTATTTGTTTTGAAGGTTAGCACATTGTGGAGATTGGATAACACCGTAGCATTGTCCACTTGAGGTAGAATGTAAACCACTGAGATTATGACTGAGTTTATCTCACACAAAAGGTAGAAGTGGTGACACATGATCGTTAGAAGAAGAATAGAAGAATTCCAGTTTCCTGGCCCAGAGAGGGCTGCTTTGCCCATAGTCCACAGCAATAAACCAATTAGTCAACCTAGGTCCCACCAGATCATCTTCGTCAGCCAGGCCTGTGGTGGCTTGCACCTTCCAATCTTTGTCCTTACTTCCAATGCCATAAGGACAGCCTATAGGGCCTATGCTTAACACCGGGTCTCTGCACTAATTCTCCTTTGTATCTCAGCCCTTTACCCTTCCACAGTCAGCCCTGGTCTCTATGTCTTTCCCTCTGTGGTGTTCCTGTGTTCGATCATTATGTGTGCCTAATGTCAGTCCATGTCACCTGAGTCCCAATTCTCTTGTCCTTGACCTTGTTCTTCATTTGTATGTCTTGTTTCCTTGGGGTTGGTGGCAGGATTAGCAATCCAGCCACCATAAAACACTTCACTCAGCTGTGATCAAGCTTTTAGGAAACATTTCTGCTCTCCGTGGGAGTAGCTCTGCTGCAGCCGCCTCTAGGAAGGCTGCACGCATTGTGAAGGGGATGGGGGAAAGCCTTCGGGAGCCCCATCTCTGGAAGAGGCTAAACCGCTGGAGAACCAATAGGTACAGGCCTGTTGCGGATTGGAGCTGGTGTGGTGCTGAGGTGTTGCCCGCGGCACGGCGGCATTTGGGTCCCAACTTGAAGCGGCCCATTCGGGTGGGCATGTGGAACATCTTTCTCTGCTGGGGGGGAGCTCCATAAACTCCGCATTTGTGGCAGCTCTGTCTGAGGTGCGCAGACCGGGAAGTGGCCAGATCTCTGTAGGCGGTTATACCTATTACTGGTCTGGTCGCTCTGATGGCTGTCTGTCATGTTTGCGGTGGCGGGAGGAACGACCCATGACTGCAGGCGGTAAGCCCTTCCAAGGGGCGTTTATTACACAACACAGGGTACAGATTGGAGCATACACGACTGCGAGCACAAACGAGCCTCGACATCTACAATGACCGACAGGGGAGACTAGACTCAGACTGACTAAATACACAGGATCACTAACACCAAACAGGAAATGGCTGGTAACACGAGGATTCCCACGAGGGTAACGAGGGGGGCGTGACGCACAGAAGGATCAGACGGGCAGGGCGTGACACTGTCATACTCAGGGAGTAGCTGTCGCTGTTGCGGATTGGTGTCCGACATCACCCCTTTCAATAAGCGTATCATGAGACTCAGGCTAAGGCACTCGTTGGGTGTCTTGTCTGTTGTCTCAGTGTATGCTCCGACTGCGGTGAGTGATGTCTCGATAAGGGAAACATTCTACTCGCAACTCCAATCGGTAGTTGATGGGTGCCCTCGAGGTGACACCCCTCTGGTCATGGGTGACTTCAATGCGACCACTTGCACTGATAGGGCTGGCTATGAGGATTGTGTCAGTCCCCATGGGTCTGGCAACCGAGGTGAAAGTGGCTCCATGTTCCTTTGTAAATGGTCAAGGGCTGCGGGTCGGTGGATCCTGGTTCCAGCGCCCTGAGCCGCATCGTTGGACTTGGTACTCCAATACTGGTGGTGCTGCAAAGGAGATCGATCACATCCTTGTGGCCAAATTCTGGAGGCTCCTGCAGAACTGCAGAATCTACAGAAGTGCCCAGTTTGTGAATTCGGACCACAGACCAGTAGGCTGCCTCCTACTAGGAGAATGAGTCTGGACTTTGCCAGACTCCAAGATCAAGCTGTCTCTGATGAGTTTGCACGCAGTTTGAGTGAAGAAATAGCAGACTTGGGTGCAGCTGTTGAATCGAATGTGATGTGGGACACCTTCCACGATAAGACCCTTAATGTTGCCGAGGGTTGTGTTGGGGTTGCCGGTGTTCCTAGAGAGGAGTCGCATTGCACTGCTTGGTGGCAATTCCGGGCTGTACTGAGAGCTGCGAAGGACAGCTGTTAGGGCTCTGATGGCAGATAAGGAGGCGTTTGTTAGAGGAATCTGTGAGCAGGTCACACATCATCTGTGGTCTAGCGACCCATGTCCTACTTGCAGAAGAATTAAGGCACTACGTACATCTGAATCTGTTCTGCGGATAGCAGCAGTCAGGGCAGGTGATGGCACAGTCCTTACGGATCGCACTGCAGTTGTGACTCGCTGGGCCGGCTACTTTGAGCAGTTCTTTAAAGCTGATCTGATCCTCTGGCCAGGATGATGGACATCTCTGGTTCCACGGTTCTTGAGGCTGACCCACTAATCAGCTGTGAACCAATCTCAATGAGATTGCGCGGGTGATAAATCAACTGGGGTCGGGGAAGGCCTTGGGGATCTGTGGTATCCAGGGTAAACTCCTTCAGGCTGGTGGTAAGGCTGTCCTCCTGGCATTGCAAGCAATCTTTGCTTCCATTTGGGAGACAGGCATCATCCCAGCTGACTGGAAAACAGGACATGTTGTCCCTATCTGGAAAGGGAAGGGTGATCGCCTGGATTGCAGCAATTACAGGGGGATAACACTGCTCTCAGTCCCGGGCTAGGGTCATCCTTAACCCTCTGGAGTTTGAGGCCTCTCAGCTAGGTTCAGGGTAGTCAGACATGCCTGAACATTTTCAAATATTTCACATTTATCATGAAGTGCTGCATATGCTTTTATTCAGCACAAACTCAGTACCAATAATCTGAGGCCATTTAGAATTTCATTATTACATTTTTTGTTAAAAACAACTTTAAACGTACACCTTTCAAAAACCTATTTTCAGAGGTGCTAAGAAATTGTAAAAAAAAAATCATATTATAAACATCTCTAGCCGAGACTTTTGAACTTTGGAGGTTATAGACATAGGTATTGGCTACACATTGGTGAATGAGACATTCAGAAATTTCATGTGGTTTTATTGCTAGAGTTTCAGAAGTTTGGGGTGACCCTATTTTTTTACAAAGTCATTTACCTGCACAATGAACAGCGTTACCACACCTGTAATGGTTTGCATACTGTCAAAGGTAGTTGTCACTGTCAGACACCCATCAGATTGGAATGTCAGACCCATCAATTTGAGACAAAAGAGACAACTCTTTTTACAGTTTATTACATGCAGTGGATATGGTACATAGAATGTTACAAAAGCCAGTCAATTAACCAAGTAACAATACAATTTCAATGCAATACAACTTGTAGGTGTGTGATTGTCTACTCTTCTCAGCTGTGCACCAGACTCCCTTGCCGGAAGAAACCGCAGTGTTGGTGGACCCGCAGGAGCAATGGTCTCCAAATCCCTGTAAAATAACAATGAAAACAATGTGAACAGTTGCCCTCTCTACAGAATTAGCCATTTACACATTGCAGCAGCCATGATACATATGCACAGTGAGAGAACGTGTAACGATGCATAAAAACATTATTAGTGCACCAGCGTTTTAGCCCTGGAAAGCGATAAATATGATTCTGTTCCTGTGCAGCTGACGGCAGTAAAAACACAAGTATTAGTGCACCGGCGTTTTAGCTGTGGAAAGCGATAAATACGATCCTGTTCCTGTGCATCATTATTATAATTCACAAAGTATATTTTACTTACTCGTCAGAATCATCTTCAACAGGATCCAGTCACTGCTCAAAATGCTGCAGTTCTTCCTCACTGTCCCCAGCACGTTCATCCGAGGAAAAGTTCTCGTCACTCTCCAGGGCAAGACTTTCCTGGATCTGGTACAGGGCTCAATCAGCGGAGGAGGACGGGCGAGCCGTGTTTGTAGTCGGTCAGTGTAAACACAAGCTCGACATGTGCTCTTATTTATAAGCGTTACACTGGCCGTTTTCACACATTTTTTTTATCGAGTAACGACTGCCAGATTATCTTATTATTAGCATGTGAATAGCGCGATTTGCAAATGAGGGGCGATCAGCACTGCTTCTTGACACGATTCACCCCCCTTCTACTTTTTATTCTCTTTGTAAACACTCGCAGAGTTATTTAAACGATTTGGCGAATTTTCTGTTCGGTCCGACCCCAGAGGGTTAATAGGATCTGTGATCACTTGCTTGTCTACCAGTGGCCAGAGCAGTCTGGTTTTATGCCTAAGAAGTCTACCATCCACTGCATCCTGGCACTGAGGGTCCTCATTGAGCAAAAGTGCGAATATCGGCAGAGCTTCTTTGCAGCTTATGCCGATTTTTGTAAAGCGTTTGACTCAGTTTAATGACCTCTTAGACACAGCCATCAGCAGTGTATCTGTTTGCGGGGGAAGTGTCGACCATGTTGAGAGGTTCACTTACCTCAGCAGCGACATTCATGTCTCCGGTGACTTCCTGTGAAGTCAGTAGATGGATTGGGAGAGCATGGGGGTCATAAGAACATAAGAACTATACAAACGAGAGGAGGCCATTCGGCCCATCAAGCTCGCTTGGGGAGAACTTAACT
>JAODKN010016344.1:0-11672 GCA_026774425.1 Petrocephalus zakoni | reverse complement strand
ATTTGTGAACAATATTTGAGAGAAATGGGTCTTTTGTGTATGTAGAAAAATTTTCCGATGTTTGAGTTCAGCTCATGCAAAATGGGAGCATAAAAACAAGAGTGTTGTGTTTATATTTTTGTTCAGTGTATAATACAAAACACAGAATTATGTAATTTATGTATTTAGGTAATACTGCACGCAGTGTTAACACCAACATGGCGAAACCTATCATTAAAGCTAAATTTGTCTTCTCGAATCCGACCGATGAATTAATTACTCACAGTTGATCAGATGTATTTTCCAATTAGTGATATTTTGATGATGAAATTTTTGTTTGTCTTTTGTGTTTCATGTTTACTTTAGGCTTATGAATACCAAGGAGTTTGCAGGCATCATCGTCACAACTAGTGCATTTCATAGTGCAAATGTGTAAATTTAAGGAAATGTTTCCCTCTGGTGGAGGCTGTTGTGACAGCAATGTACAATAGCTGTTTTTCCTTTTTCTATCATTTATATAAAATAATTGATATTAACAACAGCAGTAACGACATAAACTACTAATAATAACACATTTTGTCTAGAAACATTGTATCAGTTCCTTTTTGTATACCAGCCACCCATGGTTATGGGCCCCATAAGCTGAAGGATTGAATCATTTAGGCGAAAACTTATTATGTCAATAAAGTATTCATCACTTTTAAAGGCAACCACCCTCACCTTGTGAACCTACCCTGCAGCATGATAGCAGAAATCTCTCATTATCTAATTTTAATCAATCAAATATCTTTGAATACTTGAGCAAGGTCGGGTGCAGGGGTGGGTGTAATCCCTGTGGACACAGAGCACAGGGCAGGAGCAGACCTTGGACAGGTGTCAATTTATTACAGGGCATATAAACACAAACAGGCAAAACAGGCAAAAAGGCAGATTTAGAGCCACTGAGAAATCTAAATGAATGTCTTTGGACGGCCGAAGAAAACTGGAATATGTAGAGAAAGACCACATGAAAACATGGACATACTTCTGGTAACAAAAGCTATAAGCTTCTCACCTTTAAATATGTGAAGATGGAAAAATCTTAAAAATGGAGCCGTGCAAGACGGGATATGTGAGAAGTACCACATTTCAATGGACTTGCTCACCTGCTTGTACAAGGAGTAAATAAAGCTTTATTGTAGCATTTAAAGTATAATTTTGTGTTTATTGCACTCTTGTGGTCAGCATAACCAGTAACACAATAAATGCTTTTATATGAATAGATCAGAATGTATTTACTAATGGAGACTTCTAAGCACTTGTGTAACTCACTCTGGCAAAGGATATCTGCTAAATGCTGAAAGTCCATTCATGATTCACTGCAGGGCACATACTTTCAAACATTTTGGACTCATAGCCCGGGAGGAGGCGTGAGATCCAGCGGCGTATCAAGCTTTTTAAAAGTGGGGGGGTTCTTGGATGGGGAAGTAAAACTCCCCTTGAAATGATCACAGCCAAATAATAATATAATTAGAATCACTGCCAATTATATATAACTTCCTGCTTTTCTATATTTTCTTTAATTCTACACTATGCAAATAAAAGGAGTATATCTTGCCCTGCCTTTTCCATCCTAATATTGCATGGCAAAAAGAGAATAATTGCTTTAGGACACAGCTCTATGATAGGAACATATAATGCTGCAGGATACAGACTGAAAAAACATGGCGGTACTTGCCTAACGTATGCGGTAAAGTTACCCCCTAGCTAGTTGCTATAACGTTGAATACAATGCCATTGGCTAAGAAGGGCTCACAGGGATAATTAACCTTGTCTAGCACACATTATGTGGAAAATGCTGATGTTACGATGACGATTTTGCTTTACTAATTTAGCGTGATGCAGTCAGATATCACTTTCTCAAGGACGTGCAGCCAGGTCATAATGAGAAGTAAAAAACAAATAAAATTAATATAAGTATTTCTCTAAAAATGTAATTTTTACATAATTTTCAAAATCGCCAGATTTGCATATTTCCCGCTCAGATAGAGGAGCCTCGTCTCCCAGCGTGCGCTCCCTCACTGCCCGTGCCAAGCGCGCCCCTTTTGCTTTCTCACTGTATGTCACCAATCTAATGTTTGCACGCACCTATATTATATGTCCTTACTTTCCATAGAATAGCTCATGCTCATACCTCATGTTTTGCATATGTTATAACGAAATTAGTCTTGCTGATCTGATACAAAACCGCAGCGAAAAAGCACGAGGTGAGGCAGCCAGTACCTCTGCCTCACTGAAGGGGCCATGCGTGAGCCCACAGGATTATTATTGCCGGTACACTGGCTAAAAATCGGAATATTAAGTTCACTATAACCTCCGTACTATTATTACTTATTTTTGTTCTGAAAGAGCCAGCGCCTCACCTGCCACAAACCTCACCGCACTTTCGTCCCAAATCCAACAAGATTGTACATTATCAATTTATCTTCTTGTTACCTCGTCACTGACGCGAACTGATACCTTTGCTATGATTGGCTGAATGGTCCTTCAATCAAAGTAATGGACCTATGTGCATAGCCTAAGTTTGCATGTGTTTTTTTCCCTCCCCAGTCAGAGCTAAAGTTCAGTTCGCTCGGTGGCAGCGTATATTTTAGTATTGTTTTAATCTGACAAAAGTGGGGGGATTGAATCGTGTTTCAGCAAAAGTGAAACACATCCCTCGCTACGCCCCTGGTGAGATCACAGGGCCAATGAGCCACTCTGCTGCCTTTCTATTAATATATTAATTTATATATATAGAAACATTTTAAATATGTAGAACATATAAAAAAACAATGATCTGGAATTTTTTTTAATTGTTTGCATTGGCCTGGCATTCTCGGGAGTAACCAGAGTCTCTCTTGGACTTACGCTTATATTTTTGCATTTTCCATATTTTGCTGGCGCTTTTGTGAAGCAAATGGCACATTGCAAACATAATCGACATGCTGTCAAGGAATTAGCATGGCTGAGCTTCCCTGGAATGCTCAGGTACTAGTGTGAGAAGTATTGTACTGCAGCTACACAACCCTTAACAAAGTACCTAATATGACCATACAAGGATCTGACATGCATGCCATGAATTAGGTCTGGAGTTCGCGTGTGCGAGGTCATCAGTTTGAGATGTCCTTCACTTTCCTTTCTCGCCAGATAGTCCTGGCACAGATGCAGGTATTTCTTGGATCATTATCTTACTGAAAAATGGACTGCCTAATCATCTGTAATCTTTATGAAATGGCATGTCTATTTTGTCATATTCGTGCTACTTGAGATTGCCGTGGATTTAGTATAGATCAGCAACTCTGAGACAGTCAGAGCAATGTCAGATCATGACATCGCCTTCTCCATGCTTGACATTAGGAAGGACAAATTCACAATGCATGAATTCACTCTCTCTGCCTTTTAGAAATATATGGCAGGACTAAAGTACATTTATACATATGTATAATTAAATACATTTATAAATAAATACTGATTTATTAGTCTATGACTTCCAGTCTTATTCACGAACGAATGTATACAGATTTATGGTTTTAAGCAAGTGTACTCAGCCTTTTGACATATTCAGTATTTCCAGAATTTTTTCCATTTTCAATCAGTAAAGTATATCTATCTGGTGATACATATATAGGGTGGAATTACTGGAAAGGAATGAGACCAAGTGACAAAATTCATTATACAATCAGTGTCAATTGTTACATAAATTCTTTCCCCTTTTTCTGAAAGATGAAAGCCTGGAACCCTGTGCCGGGCCCAGTTTGACTGTTTCAACCTCTAAGGCAGAGTAGAATATCTTACAGCTTATTGTGCTGCCCTTTTATGCACGAGAAGCTTGATGAAAGTTAGCTTTCATCCTCCCACTTCCACAACATGAGGATTTGTAAGCCGGCCTAGTGAGAGTACCTCTTACATGTGGTGCCGAGACAATGCTGATACAAGGGAGACTCCATGGCCGTTCTTAAGCATATGGCTCCATGCAGGCCCACTCGCAGATACAGCTGCCATCTGGGAGCTGCAGGTTCACCCCCATCCTCCTCTTGAGTACCACCTGTGCCTTTCCATATCCTGGGGATAGCTGTAGGAAGCCAACTGCAGTGCACCACCCAGGAGCAGGTGGGCTACATCACCTTGGAGAGGGTGATGCTCAAATGAATTGGCTTGTCAGCTGCAGGACACCGAAAGAGGTTATGCAAACTCGACAATGCAGAACTTAAGCACCTCTTTGCTCCAGAACTGATGCAGCTTCAGCTGGAGACCTGCAACACCATCTATATTGCGGTTGGCTGGATGCCTACCTTGACATGGAGGTGATCCCCAAGCCCAAACCACACCCAATCACAATTCCCCTGCCATTTACCTATTGATATTACACCCCTACCCATAGTCCTAACCTCAATCCGAGCCACCACCTTAATACCCCAATTTTACATGTTTCACAAGTAACTAAAATGTTTTTCATGCGCACTATCACATCTAACAAGAACCACCTTACTGCAGTTACTGCTCAGCTAGGCCTCTTAACATGAATGATGGAATAAATAGTAACCTCAAATCCCCGCTGTTAAGCAGCCGTGGGCAATGATCGATGTTTTGCTGAAGTGTCCCTGAAGGGCCGCTGAAGTACCTAACATCTGCTGATGCTGAGGGAATGCTGAGCAAATTCAGGCCTTTTTGATTCAAATTTAGTTGTTTTTGATTTAAAATCAGGTTTTTTATTTGTCGCTGTCTGACTTTTGCACCACAAATCACCCGGTTTCCCTTTTGTGAAGCAAGTAATGGCAGGGAATGGCACTTTCGCCCTCAAACAGCTCATGCCTGCCAACCTTAAGAAGGAAACAGGAACATACCTGAAAGAGAATCCAGCATCCCTCAAGTCACTGAACTGTCTGACACGTCCTTCTTGTGGTAATATAATAAAATTTGTAGTGATTTAGCTTGTAAATCAGGGTTTAAAACAGCAGGCTTTTTATCATAATAAAATAAAGCAGACAGAGACAAGCTGTGCAGAAAGAAAGTTAATTGCTGATTCAACTCTCAAACGCATTCAGCTCTGAAGCAAAGCATTTAATATCAAAGGCATTTAATGTGAAAAAACTAGGGGTGAGATTTTTTTAATTGCCTCTCACTATTGACTCACTGCAATTATAGACTTGCCTCAAGGCAAGTATATTATATAGAAAATTAGTAAAATTTTGAGTTAACAGTCATGTTTTGTGTAAGGTAATTTAAGCATAATGTTCAGGCAGATGGGAATATAATACAGATAATATCAGAAAATGGAGATAAACTTCAAGGCTTTCAACTGTAGGGTACTAAAGGGACATGCAAAATAACTGAAGTAAAGCTGATTAACTGCTACATTATATGCTAAAAGAAAGTTTCTTATAAAGATGTGTGAAGGGGGTAATCATTATATTGTATCATTGATATCCAAATTCAGTTAACTAAATTCAGTTAATCAAATAAAAGGAGCACGAACACTTCTAAATTCTGAGAGAATAATTTGATACCTGTACCGAAAAATAGAAATATATGTCAAGCTACAAATATAACTCTTATTTTCATAGTATAGAATCGTTCATGGTATAAGCGACTGTTTCCTTCTTTCTGTGCGTACATGAACTTGTGCTGTACACTCCGGCACGAGTCATAATAACAAGAAAATTCCACCTGGGGGCAGCAAAAGGCCTTCGATATGTTCACTGGGTAGTACTTTTTCATCCATCCTGGTTTAAGCTTTAAACTGCCAAGTATCATTCAAAACAAAATCAACTTGTGATACAAACATCAATTTGTAGATACATCAAAAAATATATATTATTTTGAGAAAACATTGAAGTCTTCATACCTCATCTGCTCCCTTTCACGATTAAAGTTGATGAAATTTCATCATCATATAGGCTGCTCTCTTGAGGGAAAAAAAATGGAAAGAGTCAATCACATTGGCTTATAATGTATATGCCAGAAATAAGTATGTCTTCTAGATATTTCTGCTTCACTTTCAAATCGTCCTTAGGCAATATAATGATTACACACTCGGAATATAGGAATACTTCACAACAGTGAATAATTGTATACCTATATTTTCTCCACACTATAGCTATAACATATACAGGATTTGTAAGGCCATAAGTCACTTGAGACATGAGAGCACAAGTTTGCAAGTAGGATGGGCAGAACTTATATTTCAAAAACCGAGAAGTGGATTGTCATAACAAGTAGAGTAAGCAAAAGCGAAATTCATCAAAAAACTTAAACTAAAAACTCAAAAGTGTCAAGTGAATTATATTCAAAAAAGACCTGAACCACGTTATATTGGTCTGTCTGAAAAGACATTCTGTTATTGTCATTGTGTAGTCAGATGTTCTATCATTCTATGAGTTTAAAACTAGTTGTTGCTGAGAGAGCATATTCTCCCATGGGACAGACAGCAGTTATTAGATATGAATTTATTTAGAACTGAGTCTGAATGTCAGACTTGATCCCTTTCAAATGACTGTCATGTATTACAGTTTTTCTCGATTGTTTTGGCACATTTCATCAATCATGCTTAACATTCTCAAGACTATTTCTCAAAACATTTCTCAAAACAGTTCATGCGCATAGCACAACACTGTGATTTACCTGCAAAAGCCTGTAACTTACCCAAAACAATTAACTCGTGTTTCAAAAACAAATAATTCAACCTGTGATTTAGTCAGTACCACCAAAATAAAAAGTATCATCTGCATCGTGATCATGAGAGTAAAACTGCTAAGATATGTTGTCAAAATGTCAATGTAAGAATGCTCCTTAGCTTCAAAATTCTGGCCACTTTCTCATTCTCACTGACTGATCATTTTTCTTTAGTAAACTGATACTTATTCATGTCAAACGCGCCAGTTAACATTTAACATTTTTAACATTTTAATTCTAAATTACAGTATGTAAAGTTCACTGGCAAGAGAAAGCACAGACATGCATAACTTCTTCAGATATCAAAACACAGTACAATAGCAAACAAAAAAGTCACACAGCATTATAAACACAAAAACAGCAAAATGGCAATAGAACAACAAAATGACAGCAAAATCATTTACTGTGGGAACCAAAAACACAGTACGGCCATATCACTGAAGTATATGGAAGGTACTTTTAAATCATTTGGAAAGCTTGGCTAACTGTTTTGCCTATGGTGGCTAACATGATTTTCACGTACGTACATCATTTTGGGTGTAAAATTATTACAATGGAAAACTTCATAATCTACAAGACTAAAGCAACAGAACATTTTGCCAAATGATTGCAATTGTACAAATGCATTTCCATATATATACTAAAACATTTGGATATTTGTGTGAAGCAAAGAATGATGTTCTGTCATGCAGAACTCTCATTATGGTGCGGGGATTACACTTGTTGTTTTGCAAATGTTACTTTTTTTCTGAATGCTTACACACAACTCCTGAAACTATTTGCTTATTCTTGCAAAACTCTACATACAAACCCCCAAAAACAGAGCAAAACTCTTGAGAAAACACACATTTTATTTACAACTATATAAACCATTAAAATCGATACATTTGTATCAAAGCTATCAATTGAGTATATGATCTGAGTCACGAGCTAAACAAAGGTCGGATACATGCAAAACATTGCAACCCATTTTGCGTTTTCAATATGCATTGCACAGCAGTCTTCTGTAAATGGTTCCAAAAGTATTTCTTCACTATATATGCATGGACTGAAAAAAGCATACATGTTTATTTTTCCAAAAAGAGAGACATTTTACCCCATCATTGGGCAGGAGCATTACGGTATTGTATGCTTCTAGGCAGAAAATACAGAAGGCAATACGGAAAATGAAAAGAAAGAACTACAAAGGGATAAAATTAGGCTGCATCCTGTCTCCTGTTTGGGTCTGGCCACCTCATCTATGCTGCAAGAAATGTTCTCCCTGGCAAGACACTGGGGAAAGTTTCTTCTGGAGTGACATGCCCTGGCATGCCCTACCCCCCATCTATATCTCCACAGGCCTCCTACTTTGCCTGGAGAAGTGGCACACATCTATAAGGCGGGCCATCATACACCTTCCACCTCCATGATGAGAAGAATTCTTCAATCTGGTTTAAAAATGGAGAGTATTGTGGGAGCTACAGTACAGACATTTGTGGATGGTTGTTAAACCAATTTTGGACCATAGCAGACAATCAGAATCTCATATTATCCCAGAAGATAACAAACCTGGACTGTTGTCCGTTCTGATGGTCATCAAGAATCTGTATGTTGTGTAGGGTGTCGAGGAATGTTATCATGTGGTCAGTATTGCATAGGCCAAGAATGCCATGGTGTTGTAAGACCCCATTTTGTCCCATGGCTGCACACATTGTAATGTTAGTACGCATGGTAACATTCCCCCAGGGGCATTCCAGGGACTCCTGCTTTTCATAAGGTTGAAGCCTGCTTCATCAATGAAGATGAGCTCATGAGGAGTGTGTCTTACTTCAGTTTCAAAGATTCTCTGTAAAAGATGAAACAAAGTACAGTAAATAACTACTCTGAAACACATGCCTAGAGTATACAAAGAGGATGGCATCATATAATTTGTAATACATACTGTAACTGCACTCAAATATTTGAGTATGAAAAATTACACTTGATTCGACTGGAGTTCCTTTTGAATAGAACATTATAGACTTATTTCATCCTCAGCCAGTTGTTTTGGAGAATGCAGTTAAATGTGGAGATGCCAACTGCATCAATCCCTCAGAATATTCCTTGGTTCTCAGTAACCCTGTGTTGTATCTCACACAGCCGAAATGGGTTGTTGGCCATGGCCATACTGATCATCACCCTCTCAACTAGAGCGGCATGAATCTCATCTGGAACTATATATTTGTCTCCTTGTCCTCTTCCGCCTCTCTTCCTGTGTGCTGTTCCTCTTTCTTCATGCCTTTCTGGATCCCTCGTTCCAAAACAAGTGAATTGACCCATGGCCCCATAGAACTCCTGAGGTTCTGATTGGTGTGACATCAATTTTGACTCTACCTGTTTTTCTACCTGGACACTACTTGAGGTCAAGCTGTGCTGACTTAGGTTAAAGGTATTGAATGAGCACTTGGTGCAGCCAATGATATATGAAGGGATTTGTGTGTAGTTTTGCAGAAAGAGTGCAATAAATCTGAATCGTGTGAGAATGGGGGAATAGTGTGTATACTTTGTGTTATGTGCCGTAAGGGTTTGGGTACTGTGTTACTGTGTAGGGTTTGTTTACATGCCGTAAGCGGCTGTGTTGTATGTGTGCGTAAGTGTTCAGGATTTGTTCATCTCCACCAGCTCCGCCCATCGATTCGCCCAGACCTCCCTCCACGGAAGTCGCCATTTGCAAGCTATACGATAAAAAGGGTCGATGACGCCAAGGCTGACAGCTTTTTGCTGGTTTTTTCTATTTGTGATTGTGATTTATTTCGGGTTTATTGACAAGTGTATGACCTTGGTTTGTTGTTCAGCTTTCTCACTTTTTGTCTTTTCCCTGGTGCTTCTACTCCCATTTTCTTGATTTCCCATGTACCAACTCTTTCGCTTGTTTACCGACCACGATTAAGCCCGTTCCCCCGGTTTTGGCGCATAGAATTTAAGGACAGCCCATATTTAAGCTGGCTCGCAGTATACGTTATATTAGGAGCCGACCACTAAAAATGATGTGTACATCCTGGGCTACATGGAATTAATTACTCATCAGATATCTGTCAGCATTTCACCTCTATGAGACTCTGTCTACAGTTTCTCTCTAATGAACTGTACAGCCTGCATGCTTTGTAAGTTACAGTTGCAATAAAAAATATTCAACCCCCCCCTCAATATTGTAAGGATTTGCCAACTAAATTTATTTCAAAGAGCTAGATTTTGCTTTGGGTAACTTCTTTGTCAATTGAATTATAGTTGGCTTTAACTGTGATGCATATATAAAACCTACCCATGAAGGTGTTGAAGGCGAGTTGCAATGATGGGAAAGATTAGAGAGCCTTCACAAGAGCTGAGAGAGGAAATTGTACCTGAGGGGCCTCAGATATAAAAAGAACATTCCAAGAGGCACCATTAGGAGCATTATAAGGAAGTTTAAAACTTATGGCACATCTCTTAACCTGCCTGACCAAGGGAGAAAGCCCAAAATTGCACCGAGAGTCCTGAACAACTTAGACGGGACAACAAAAAAAAATAACACCTAAAACTGTTTTGACACATGTACCAGCGGTATTTCTGGCGTGAGAAAGGCCAGGCTTGTGACCAAAGGAATACCATTCCCACAGTCAAGCGTGGAGGTAGGTCAATGATGATGTGGGGATGTTCTTCTGCTACAGGATCTGGCAATCTTGACCGTGTAACTGGCATCATGGATTCCCAGAAATATCGGGCCATTTTAGAGAGGAACATAATGCCTTCTGTTCAGAAATTGAAGTTTCCAGCAATATAACGATCCCAAGCACACCTCCAAGTTAACCAGCTAAAGTCAGCTAGTCAGCTATATGCCATGAATGTAAATGTAAGTTAAGCAAAGCATTGTTGAGAAATAGATCCTGGACTATCCTGGAATGGCCTTCTGAGTCTCCAGATTTAAATGCCATTGAAAATCTTTGGTGGGGTTTAAAGAAGGCAGCGCAAAATGGATAGCCAACATCAATGAGCTGAAGGCTTTGTACGTGAAGAATGGGCAAAGATTCCAACAGAGAGGTGTAAGAAGCTTGTCAGCACTTACTGAAAATGGTTATAAAGGCTGAAGGATGCTCCACAAAGTACTGAAGCTGGGGGTTCAATAATAGTTTTCATTTAACATTTATGAAGAGTTACATTTTTCATTTGAACTCAAGTGTAAGTCAATTCATAAAAATAACTCAAAAAATGTGCCAATACATATTTTTTGTTGTTACATGAGGGTTCTTGTCATATCTTCATTAACCTCAGTTCATATCATTACAAAGTCTTTTGAGGTGAGGGGGCTGAATTTTTCTAACTCCAACTTTATGACTATAGTTCCCTTTCTTAATAAATAAATAAAAATAAAAACCATTCCTTTATTGCGCATAATCAATGGGAAAATTAACATTGTTTTTCCTGTTAGCTGTTACAGAATGTGGGAATGGAGTGTTGGCCATCAGAAAAGTCTGGAGTTTGAGGATTCAGTTTATTTCCAAATAGGATAACATTCACACCTGCTGACAGCACTTGGATTAGATGTGAAACTGACCAACATTCTGTTGCTAAATTAGACATAGACAATGCACCCCCCCCCACAAACTGCATGAAAACTTTTTAGAATTCGCATTATTAAAGATTTGTATATTCCAGCTTATACAACCATAGCCAACCAAAACAATAATAGAATATTATACATTATCAACATTGTTACGACCTATAACACCTGTTGTGAGAACCAATGACACCTCTAACACTGCTGTACAGGACCCGCACACACACCATACAGTCGTTTTACAATTGGGCTTTCTTAAAAAAAATGACCTCAGATTTCATTGTTAACTAAAGTTTATGGTTCATATACACTCACCTAAAGGATTATTAGGAACACCATACTAATACGGTGTTTGACCCCCTTTTGCCTTTAGAACTGCTTTAATTCTACGTGGCATTGATTCAACAAGGTGCTGAAAGCATTCTTTAGAAATGTTGGCCCATATTGA
>JAODKN010016343.1:0-11676 GCA_026774425.1 Petrocephalus zakoni | reverse complement strand
GGCGAGATGTAGGCGGAGCAAGATGTCACGCAATTACCTCCGCCCACATCTCGCCCCGCCCCATCCCGCAGGCTGCAGCGAGGACCCTCTCAACGTATGCGGTAAAGTTACCCCCTAGCTAGTTGCTATAACGTTAAATACAATGCCATTGGCTAAGAAGGCCTCACAGGGATAATTAACCTCGTCTAGCATACATTATGTAGAAAACGCTGACGTTACGACGTTGTGAATTTTGCTTTACTAATTTAGCGTGATGCAGTATTAGATATCACTTTCTCAGGGACGAGCGGTCAGGTCATAATGAGAAGTGAAAAACAACTGATGATAATATCAATATTTCTCTATACATGTAATTTCTGTATGATTCCAACCATTTACATAATTTTCCAAATCAAAATCGCTGGATTTGCGTATTTCCCGCTCAGAGGAGCCTTGTCTCCCCGCGCGCTCCCTCACTGCCCGCGCCGAGCGCGCGCCTTCTGCTTTCTCACTGTATGTCACCAATCTAATGTTTGCACACACCTATATGTACTCAATTTCACAGAAACATATAATAGCTCATGTATTTCGCGTATGTGTATGACGAAGTTAGTCTTGCTGATCTGATACAAAACCGCAGCGAAAAAGCAGGAGGTGAGGCAGCCAGTACCTCAGCCTCACTGAAGGAGACCGTACGTTACCAACTTACTCACTTTCTAGTTCCCTCGTCACTGACGCGAACTGATACCTTTGCTGTGATTGGCTGAATGGTCCTTCAATCAAACTAACGGACCTATGTGCATAGCTCATACGTTTACCTGTTTTTTCCCCGATCCGAGCTACAGTTCAGTTCGCTCTGTGGCAGCGTATATTTTAGTATCGTTTTAATCTGACAAAAGTCGGGGGGGGTTGTAACACCCGCTTGCTACGCCCCTGGTATCACTGCCAGGTCAGGTCAGGGCAATCAGTAAGGACACCAGTTTGTTGGAACTATGAGGGAAATCAATGACCTTGCGGTAAGATAAAAACAAATATTTTCCAATATAATTACAGCAACTTATTTCGACGATAATGAACGCTTTAAGCCTCAGATTAATTCTCACCTTCTGTTGACAAAATAGGCACACAGGTGGTAATTCTGCGTGATTGCGGGCACTCGGCGTATTCGTTTGTGCCCGAGTGTGCATGCGCATGCGCAGTGGGGTCGGAGAGCGAGCGCCCGTAATGAAATGCGGCAGCTGACGCCGCGTTGATAATGCGCGCGGTCATCCTGGGCCGCGCTGTCACCGTGCCCTTGGAGTTGAGTGATGTCCAGCAGGGCTGTTATGAGTCATTAACAGCCCGTAGTGCAATTGAACTCCTCCGACTGCCATCCAGAAGGGTCCAATAAACCGGACCATTATAACCCAGAAGATTTCCCCCATAAGACCTTATTTTTGATATTTATATTGGGACTACTTTTGGTGTCATGAAACACAACCAATCTGAGATATTTTGGCATAAAACTGTAACCAATTTCACATAATTTATTGGCTTTAGTTGATGAAGCAAATTCATTGAAATTCATTGGTTCTTTTAACCCTAATGGCACCAGTTATGCAGACATTAAACTAAATTTTCATTGGGGTTGTGGATTGAAGATATTCAAAAATTCAAATTCAAGCATCAGTACAGAGATTAAAGAGCCTAGCTAAAATGTAGCAGTTCTTCACATTGTAGGGTTTAACTCTGTATTACTGTTCGAACCTCTCTAGTCCCCCACCACACTGCAGAATAACTAGATACCACAATCAAACAGAAGAGCTGTTATGTTCTTGCATTTCTTTCAAGTGAAATAAATCAGGTGGCCGGACTGAATAGCACCATCAAATGAATGATTACTCTTTCTGAATAATGGTGCACAGTGCATAAGAATGCTGTCAGCATCTTCCATATCCAAAAGGCATTTGCTAAGATTCTAAGCCCCATTCACATTGTATGGTCTACCAGAAAATTAAACATTAACCTACTGGTTTCTGCTGATTTGACTGGGAGAGGAGCTCTAGCTCATTCAAGTCGCTGTTTAATACCTGGGAGTAAATATGCATACTTAGGAGTTATTGCATTTTATATAAAACAATCAGGACAACACTCCCAGTAATGTAATGGATAAGAGATTTGAGGAGGAATAGATAATTCATATTAATTACTAAATCGTCAGTCAACAATAATCAATTAGTTATTACTAATGTTAAGTATTACGTTAGTTAAGGAGCACAGCAAATTTAAGCCTTAAATTTCAATGAAAATAGAATTGCTTTTGAGGCATCATGGATGTCCATGTTTAAAACAAACAAATAAATATGGTGATGTTGATGTAAATCAAAAAGAAAAATAGGCTATATACACCGGCCAATTTTCCAGATTTTTCTTTCCCTCAGGCTGTTAAAATTTTATTAGCTGATTAAATAACTGTTACCTCATAATTTGTTTCTCGAAATTTAGAGGACGGGCATTTCACGCAGTATTTTTTATGGACCCTATTTAAACGTTTCGCATGTCAGCACATGAACCTCGGTAACTAATGTTCACGTAGGATTGAAACTTTTAATTTTTTACCGTAAATTTCAGCGCCTTTTACGTTCCCCGCCATTGCACCATAACGCACCATTTCTGTGGTTACATGAGCCTCAAATTAGACTTCCTTTGAGTTCACAAAGCTTCGGAAGTATAATTGTGAGAAAATGCCACAATAGGCTTATCGGTTGCTAATAACCGAAGACTTAAGGAATTAAGGAATAATTAACGCTGCTCGTAAGTGCGGGACCAGCTATCCCTCCGCTTGATGTGAGCTCATAGATCGTCTTGACATCAAAAGTATTACTTATATGTTATTCAGTGCTAGGCTAGAAGGATTCAATATTGTCTGACACCGTACTGGGATGGGAACTCCACACGGTGTGTGGCTATGTGCATAAGCCACTGAGGCTTTTCTTCCAAGGGCCGCAAGGTGACATAGCCCACCCAGTCAATTTCCCAGATCGATAAAATCGGTAAAAAGTAAATACATTTATAATAAATTGTTATTACACATTGTTATGACTAATACAAGCCACGTTTTCAAATATAACTGTACAATATCATTTAATTTTATTGAACTAAATATGTTTAAATAGCATTTCATGACCAGTAGGGGGTGTAATTGCTCTCCCTCTTCTTAGCGCACATTTTAAAATATTATCCTGTACAAAAGAACGTTTCGATTTCTATATGTTTTCTTTTATTTGTTAGTTTATTCCAAACTATACATGACATTACTCTTACAGCACTCCCCCGCGAGCATTTACAAGCTAATGGCAACGTCCCACGTGTTGAAAGAATGGATGGGTTTTTATGCACCCCACCATTTAAGTGAAAGACATCCGTTTCTCTTGGCAGCTCATAAACAAATGGTTAAAAAGAAAAAAAAAGGAAATTACGTGCTAAATGTATTAGTCCCGAGTCGCATACCAGAAACTGACAGCCCCTCAGCTAACAATTGTTTACTTTTGCCTCATATATTCGAGTTTGCATGCAGATGTAAAACATCGTTTTATACCTAATACATTTGTCACGTACGCTTTAATAATTTATCTCAGCTTTAGAATCCAAATCACAAAATGTATCAACTGTGTGGTTGAATTAGACTGTCTTTAACTTCTAAGTTGTTAGACGATAGACGGTTGGATGGATGGATAGATGGTTGGTTGGATGGATGGATAGATGGATGAATGGTATGGACTTGGAAGTCTCCACCTAGTGGTTGTGTTTGTAGAAAACTCCTCACCTTTATTTACTGATGAATACATTCAGACATTTTTCTGTATTTGAAGGTGATGATGCTTCTTCGAAGCAATCCGGGCTCTTTCGTTGTATGTTTTGTGAACATGTTCAGGTATCGTGATGCTATATAACTTGGTCTCCTACTTTAACAATCAAAAACCAGTTTAACAATTTCTCTATATTCCGTCCTGGCTGTTCTCTTGTCCTCAAACCTGTCAATTTTTAAGGAAGTTACATTGAAATTTGATTTTAATTATATACGTCTGAACTTTCTGATACATTTTATCCACCTATGTATTTAAATAAATTGATGAATAAAGGAACCTCAGTTAAAATTTCGAATTATCAAAGCATTTGCATCAATCAACGTCAATCAGAGCTTATAAAACATCCAGTTGATGGCACGTAAGTCATTTATCTCTAAAGGCTATCCAAATATAGGCTACATACAATGCGAACACGCCGCCGTTTGCGTCTTTGGAAATAATATTTTCATGTCTTGAAGTATTTTAGGCTAATGAGTTTCCTTTGTATAGTGATGTTAATCACATCGTCTTTGAAACATATAAGTCAGCTGTTATGGCAGTGAATTAGGCTATTAAAGATCTCTTGAACCCTAAGGTTATGGCAAATGCACACGTGGCAAACGTAAAACGCATGTATATGTTTTCTTCTTTCGGGCATTGCTTCATTCATAGGGAATTTATACTCAAACGATTTATCCCGGCGTTTATGATCGCATTAAGTAGCCTATTTTTTTATAAGAACTACAAAGCGGATGTTCATCATTCACCAATAACTTGTCGATGTGTTCATTTTAATATTAAAAAAATAGGCTGGAGAACTGTAGAAACTGGGTTTGCGTGAATCTGACGGGCGGTTTGATAGGCGTCTCTCGGATTGGCGTCATCGTGGGTCGGCGCCACCCCTGCATGAGGCGCAGCCTGCGGGAGCGCTCCTCATCTGCGCGTGGCGGCGCGCGGAGACGGGGCTCGGCGGCGGCGCGCGGGGATGCCCCCCTTAGACAAAGTTACGCCGCGGTAACTTTCCTGGCGAGGGCGAGGCGTTCGGGACCCTGCTACTATTCTCTCGGCCGAAGGTCATCCTTCCAGCGCTGCTCAGGAATATGGATCAGCTCTCCGTCAGACTCACCTTCCTGTGGCTCATCTTATATAAGTCGAGTAAGTGATGATTTGTAAACGAAGAAATTGATTACAACTATAAATGCAACATCATAAATACAACTATTCATCTATACAACATCATAAACCACCGGCAGGGGCAGGTACTGACCTATGTTACTTTAAGCTTCTTTTTATGTAGTTATTTACATAAACACCTCACATACTTTCGCCTACTTAATTCAGATTAACTGTGAATTTGAAATGAAGGTGTTATTTTATTATACTGCTTGTTCCCGGCTATGGGTTGGCGCTGTGTCTTGGGCTATTCCCTGCCTTGTGCCCATTAATTGTTTCGGCTCCGGACCCCCGCGACCCTGCATGGAACAAGCGGGTATGCGAAATGAATCAACGGAAAGATTATTTATTCGACGTGAAGCGTTAACAAATCGATAAGGTTATAGGCCTGTTGTACCATGCACGCAAACACGATATTTATAGCATTTTACAGGCATTCTAAAAAAGTATTTAAATGATTGTACAAGACTTTCTACTATAATAACCAAATGTGAAAATATCCATAATTACTGATTGTGAATAAAACATGAAAGGCATGTAACAGCGTTTACTACGCATAATCTGCGAAATATGTAATAAATCATGTATAATATATACAATTAAATGCTACTAAAGGATGCTTCATAACTTTAGTGTTATGTCTTAAATGTGGTAGATACATCTCTAACTATTTAATGCGAACAAATTATGATTCGGGTAAATTTAGAGCTAAAAATCTGAAATATGTAATGCAGATGGATAGACTAGGTGTAGTATACTATAGGCTAATCTCAAAGAGTGTTTGGAAACATATGGTCTGTGCCTTGCGAAATCAACACGCTTTTTTCCTGTGCATTTAAAATGATGTACGGTCGTATCATTAAACGTCTTGGTTTAAATAGCAATCAATTAAATAAATAAATGGCAGTGGAACATAAATTATACACCCATACAAATGATGTTCAGATCTGCGTAAGATCTTACCGGACACAATGTATGACCCGATAATGACGTTTTTGACCCGATAATGACTTCGTTAGCTATTATATAGCCTAGGTCTACATTCACTCTATATCACTTTACAGTTAGCATCTGTCATTACGTTAAGACAAATTAATAGAAAACTGCATTTAGACTACGTAAAATATAGTACACACCAGCGTTATTTTTTGTTGGTTTTAGTTGAATTTTTATTTGTCGTCCGTATGATATTTATCTTTTGGGGAAATTTGATTTTTTTTTTATTTTAATATCATTCTTTCTCTTTTTAATCTATATGCCTGGATATTTTGAAAGTCAGAATCTTAACTGTAGCGGACTAAGTAAGGAAGGTGTATAAGGTACATGTCAATAGAGTCATCAGAAATCACCATGGATGCAATCAGTTCCAGTCAAGATTTATATTCCTACTCATTTCCAGTCTCTCTTAATTAAACTGCAAAGTGGGAAAAGAGGCAAGATGTTAGTATATGAGAGCATTTGTCAGGTACAAGAAAACATTTATTACACGTAAAATGAAACCATTTTCCACTCAAAGGAACATTACGTAAAATGATCGTATGCAATTTAATGCTTCATCATGTCATTACCATTACATGTCGCCCATGGGGTGGTATTTTGACCTAATGTTTAGCACAGTAGCATCAGCCCTGGGTTTTTGTTCACTCGGTTCCTCTTCCCAGCACGCTGTGTATGGATCTTCCAGTTTGTCCCCATGTTTGTATACATTTCCTCACACAGTCCAAAAACCTGCATTTAGGTAAAATTATGTCTGTAAATTGCCAGTAGAATCTGTTTGGGTGCCTTCCAACGGACTAGAATTTCATCCAGGGTTTGTGCCGTATGCCTCCTCAGATAGACTGCAGGCTCACCATGACCATGTACTGGATCAATGGCACGGAAAACAGATGGATATCAGTTTCACTGTGTACTGTCTACCTTCTGAAAAGGTCCATGAAATGTTAATGTTCCGGGCTGGACTGTGATTGAAAATTGGTCCCGGATTTTGCCCATATACACACGGTGCTCATGCTGACATACATACTATAATATTTGTTGATCTGGGAGGGGGTCACCCACATACCCACATTTGGGGGGGGGGGGTCCCCCAAAATAAATTTCAGCTGGCACATAACCCCATCAGTCCACTGGGAAATTGGGCAGCATGCCATCTGCCAGTCCACTCCTGGCTTTATATATAACAAAAGACAAAATACCAAAATACTAGCCTAGGAAACCATAGAGTTACAATGCCCAAATGACTGCTTTTGTTCCTCTCCAGCGATTTGTAAGGAAAGGACCCATGGTCTTGCAGAAGATGAGCTCTTCAAAAAGCTCTTCATTGGCTACAACAAGTGGTCAAGACCAGTACCTAACACCTCAGATGTGGTGATTGTTAAGTTTGGCCTCTCCATAGCTCAGCTAATTGATGTGGTGAGTCTCTGCATTTTAAATTCCAGATGCCTTTCATTTAATCAAAACCCTATTTATAATAATTTGGCTAACAGAGTTGTAAGCTAATAGAATTGTTGATAACACAATGTATTGGAATCATTAAAAGTTTGATAAATATTTGTCCTCCTGCTTAAACATATGTTCAATATCTGTCTGCAGATAGCCCTTTTAATAAAAAATGAGTCAGTGAAAAAAGGTATTGCACATATTTAAAACCCTTTCATTTTGGGACTGGGCAGTCTTACTGGCTTACGGCTGTCCACCCAATGAATTCACTTTTCAGGGCTTCAAAGTCAACCATGACAGGCATTGTTGTGAAGAGCTTCCCATTATGACGCTCGCTGCTGCGCCTGGCTGGGCTGCTCTCGTGGCCCGTCTGTGAACCCCCCCCCACGCACCCACCCACCTCGCCGCCTCTAACCGGCCAGTCTCTCCGCAGGATGAGAAGAATCAGATGATGACCACCAACGTGTGGCTGAAGCAGGTGAGCATCCAGGACTCCATTTAAGCAGCTTCCTGGCAGAGCTGCAGAGACGATCTACACCACATGGGGTGGTCCTGATGGGGGAGTTGCCTGCTCAGTGTCGTAACAGCAGTCTCCTTTTTGTTAAGAAACCCTGTCTGCCTCTGTATATGCTTATATGAGAATATGACGCATCATGTCTATCCATTCATCTTCTAACCACCTATGGAGATAACCTGAAAGGGACAGCAGCGAATCACTGGGCAATAATACTACCACCACTACTCCACTACTACTATACTACTGCTATTACTATTACTATCACTACTATTACTATAATAACTACCGTACTACCACTAATATTAATAATAATACATTTTACTTATAGGCGCCTTTCAGGTCACTCAAGGTCACCATACAACACATAGGTAACAAATAAATACATATTACAGCCGAACAGTAGACAACAAGAACTGAAACTGCTATTAGCTAAAATAGCCTACCCAATGGACAAAGTAGCCTACACAATGTTATTAAAGGATAAGAAGTTGTTTTAATATTACTACTACCACAACTACTACTATTGCTACTACTACCAATGATAATAATAATAATAACAATAATCACTTATTTTTACAGCTTTATCACGCAACTGAGTTTGTTGGTTGATTAGTATATCAAGATGTTAAATGTTGAGTAAGCCTACAAACCTACAATGACTTCTTTATCCGCAAGGAGTGGAATGATTACAAACTGCGCTGGAAGCCCGAGGACTATGAGAACATCACCTCGATAAGGGTTCCCTCAGAGCTCATCTGGGTGCCTGACATCGTCCTCTATAACAAGTGAGTTGGCTTTGGGCTGATCAGTGCCTCTCTACTGGGGGGGGGGGTGTTACACTTCTAGGTTTACAGGTAAAATTTAAACCCCAGCTCTACGTTTTCCTGTTTGAATCATATTTATTTGTACACTGTGTGTCAGAGATGCTTCGACATATTTCATTGGCTTTGTGCAAGCAAGTACATTGAAATGCTTAATCATTCAGCTACACAGTATAAAGAGTAAACAGTATATGGGTATTCTATAGCCTAAGTATAAGCAGTGTATGGGTATTCAGTTTTTAATAGATGCTTAGATGTGTTCTGTGATAAAGTCATATAGATTTCCAATAAACCTAATATGGAATAAGAATTGAAGCTATTTTGAAGCTGGAATAGTATAGAGTTACAGTGAATATTAAAACTAAATAATTCAACATTATGATTGTCCTAAATGATTTAAATTGGAGGTCCCATTACCCCAGGTCCTGATTAGCGTGGGGTATATGAATGACCTAAAGTGACCTAATGTGTCTGACTGGGATGTGAAAATTGCATGTTTAGAGCACATCTTGTCAGTTAATGTCATTAACTGACAGAACTGGTAAAAAAAAACTGATCAAACTGTAGCCTGTTTCCTCGTACTAATATTGCGTGTAGGTATCTAGCCTATGTAAATTAAAGCTTGTGTCAGCAGGTTTTGAGATAAACGTAGTTAACCTTAGGGACAAAATGCATTTAAGTATTCAGCAGCTCCACAAAAGTAGCTTGTGTGTAGCACTTCAGCCCTGTGATATGTGTACCCTAAGGCAACGTAACACGACTTTTTGGAATGAGCCAACAACTTAATAACGAATGTGCTTTGAACATGTGCAACTCATATTTAATTTATATGTCTTCCTTAAGGTTACTTTCTTTTGGTTTAAGTTTCAGAATAATAAAGCAGTAGCCCTTCTTTCTATCTTTTGTTTTATTCTTTAACCAGTTCTCTGACTCTATTAATATGTTACACATTAAAGCACAATGCATCACCATTTGCTGTTAAATTATTTAACTGCATTGTTATGTTGGGGGTCATGATATGCTACGAAATGGCAAATAAGCATGGAAGTAAAACTAAATTAGGCAATTATGGCATATGAGTATTTCTTCAATCTTTTTTTCTGTATTTTATGCATAATTATAGTTTTTAGTACATTGGCTGTTGATCTGCGGATCAGATCAGATTGACACGCATTCCTGTTTTCTCAGTGCAGATGGAGAGTTTGCGGTGACCCACATGACCAAAGCTCACCTCTTCTACACGGGAACGGTGCGCTGGGTGCCCCCGGCTATCTACAAGAGCTCCTGCAGCATCGACGTCACCTTCTTCCCCTTCGACCAGCAGAGCTGTAAAATGAAGTTCGGCTCCTGGACGTACGACAAGGCCAAGATCGACCTGGAGTGCGTCGAGAAGACGGTGGACCTGAAGGATTACTGGGAGAGCGGGGAGTGGTCCATCATCAACGCTGTGGGCACCTACAACACCAAGAAGTATGACTGCTGCCACGAGATCTACCCAGACATCACCTACTACTTCATCATCAGAAGATTGCCTCTCTTCTACACCATCAACCTTATCATTCCGTGTCTGCTCATCTCCTGCCTGACCGTGCTGGTCTTCTACCTGCCCTCGGACTGCGGTGAGAAGATCACCCTCTGCATCTCTGTCCTCCTCTCCCTCACCGTCTTCCTCCTCCTCATCACTGAGATCATCCCTTCCACCTCGCTGGTCATCCCCCTCATCGGCGAGTACCTGCTGTTCACCATGATCTTCGTCACGCTCTCCATTGTCATCACCATCTTCGTGCTCAATGTGCACCACCGCTCCCCCCGAACCCACACCATGTCGCGCTGGGTCCGCTCCATTTTCTTGGGCTCCGTCCCCCGCTGGCTCTTCATGAGGCGTCCGGCCGCAGCCGAAAGGCACCGCCGGGGCCTCCCGCACCAGCCGCCCCGTAGCCGCAGCCAGGTGGCGCTGCTCACCTCCTCGCGGAGCTGGCAGCAAGAGACGGACGTCGATGTCTGGGATCCGCCCATCCCGTTTCCCCAGCCATGCCTGGACTCCAGTTCTTCATCTTCACATCCCTGCCTGCACCAGCAGCCAGACGGTGGTGTCACTCAGTCTCCGGGTCTCCAGCCGGACCCCTCCCAGCACGAGAGCACCAGCATGGAGTGTCACCTCGCTCCCTCTTTCTCACCCAGCGTCATGCGCGCACTGGAGGGAGTCCAGTACATCGCAGACCACCTGAGAGCAGAAGAGGCTGACTCCTCTGTAAGTGGTCTGCACCACTGCGTTCACCAGCCATGAAACTCTGAGAAAAAATTTATCAAATCAATTCAAAAACTAACTGCGGTGCTGCTAGTAATATATCTATTTGGTGTTGCTAATTAGTGTTTAGCTTTCATTAAATGAGTTCCCTATCTTGGTTTCATTAGAGCCTACTCTATTGATGAATAATAACTGATTACTTTCTGTATATCTTGATTTTATTTGCTCAGACAGCATAAAATTACTTCAGGAATTTAATTTACCGAACCAGTGAAAGGAACCCTTTTATCAATTTTTTTGGTTCTAAGTGTTACTCTTAATTATTTTTCCATCCAGGTAAAGGAAGACTGGAAATATGTCGCCATGGTGATCGACCGCATCTTCCTGTGGATGTTCATCCTTGTGTGCCTGTTGGGTACCATTGGGCTCTTTCTACCACCCTGGCTGGCTGGCATGGTCTAGGAAGCCAAACTGCAAACCTCACAGGCACTGACCGAAGGGTAAATGTGTTATCGTGCGTTCCTTTACCCTCGGGAGGTCGGGATCCGAGTCAGATTCCGAGCCTAGAGGCCGGAAGTGACGACATGCGCGCTCTCGTCTCCCCAAAAACCGAGACAAAAGCTCGGTGCAGCGCAGAGTACACCGAGTTTCGGATTCAAGATGGCTGCCCAG
>JAODKN010016342.1:0-11689 GCA_026774425.1 Petrocephalus zakoni | reverse complement strand
GATAAAAGCAAGGAGATAGTGATGAATAGCAAGTCAAAAGTGACCATTCTTTAGATATTTGTACTTACTCAACTGCTAAGTGAATTGCTAAAACACAGTTCAAGCAACACTCACAAAACCTTTGACTTGTCTAGTAAAACCAAATATTTAATCCAAAACTATTTTAACTTTACTTTTTTTTGTGCAATTTTGCATGCTTTTTTTTTACAGCGCATTGTGTTCTGGGTCCTGATTGGCTGTAGACCATTGTCAATCAATCTCTTCCGTTCCGTGTCTCCTGTACAGTACAGAATGTTTTCAGCTTGTCAAATTTACATAAATCTTTGATCGCTAGTAGTGTTGAGCGAACCCGAACTGTAAAGTGACTCTTTTAGAGCCATTTTAGTGCCTCAAAGTTCGGGTCCCCGTTGACTTCAATGGGGTTCGGGTTCGGGGTCAAGTTCGGGTTCAAGTTCGGGTCCCAAACTTGAACCCGGCGACCCGAACTTCCAGGTGTTCGCTCAACTCTAATCGCTAGCAGTGTGACTCTGAAGTGCTGTACTGTATGTATGAAAGTTTTCTCCCCAACAAACCCAACAACGTCGACGAAATGTTTTGCACCATCAAAGGCACCTGCGGTAGCACCCAAAAGGCAGAGGAATATGCTAAGAAAAGTGTATAAAGTGTGTAGTGAGGGGTTTTACAGCCTTAAACATCTGTAATAATTGTAAAAAATAAAGCTGACTACTTTGCAGATTTCGCCTATTGCAGGTTATTTTTAGAACGTAACTCCAGCGATTAACGAGGGACCACTGTATATGATTTTATATATTTTTACAGCACATTCATTTTATTCATTCTGCCTCAGCATCACGCCTCTGTGCTGGTCAGGCCACAGGACGTCATCCACATCACATGCTGTGTTCTCCCTTATGAGGTAATGAGGAAAGAAGCTGCCGAATCCAGCCCTGGCAAGATTCCACACATGCTGCATCCATTGCTTGGAGTAGATTTACCTGTGTGTAGGGCTTTTGCTCATATACTTCCCATCTCCAAGCCGAGTAAAATTCCTCAATAGGGTTTAAAAACGGAGAGTACAGTGGATGAAACATATTCGTAAAATGCTGGTCATTATGAAACGAATCACTTATTCATTGACCATGGTGAAAGCTCACATTGTCCGAAAATGATAACATACATGGGATGCTCTGCCTGCTCATGATCTCTCTGCCCAAGCAAAGCATCCCATAGACCATCCAGGAATGTTAGTAGGAGTTCAGTGTTGTATGGCCCAAGAGTAGCATGGCGGTGGACAACCCCATAGCTGCTGATGGCAGCACAAATGGTCACATTTCCACCACGCTAGCCAGGCACTTCTATAATGGCATTTTGACCAATGACGTTGCAATCTCTTCTTATACTTTTTGCCTTCAATTGTTCACAGACTCACACTGTTTATTCCCTCAAAATGCATGTTGTCTTCTATAATCTGCTGCTGTATTTCACACAGTCAAATTATTTTGATGGACCATATCAACAATAAGTGTCTCCTGCTGTTGTGCGAATGTGGCCATCTTTCAATTCTAGAAAAATACAATTTTGCTAGGAGTATACAGTGCCTTGCAAAAGTATTCACCTCCCTTGGCATTCTCTTAATCTTGTTCCCTTACAACCTGGAATTTAAAAGGAATTTTGGGGGGGTTGTATCTTTTAATTTATACAACACAATTACCACTTTGCAGATGCAAATAATTTTTTTATTGTGAAACAAGAAAGACAAAAAAAGAACCTGAGTGTGCATAACTATTCACCCCCACACCAGAGTCAATACTTTGTACAGCCACCTTTTACAGCAATTACAGCAACAAGTCCCTTCGGGTACATCTCCACAAGCTTGACACATCTAGACACTGGTATTTTTGCCCACTCTTCATGGCAAAACTGCTCCAGCTCCTTCTAGTTGGATGGGCGCCACTTGTGTACAGCAATCTTTAAATCACACCAGAGATTCTCAATTGGATTGAGGTCTGGGCTTTGATTGGGCCATTCCAAAACATTTACCTGTTCCTCTGGAGTGTTGCTTTAGCAGTGTGTTTACGGTCATTGTCCTGCTGGAAGGTGAACCTCTGTCCTAGTCTCAAATCTCTGGAAAACTCAGACAGGTTTCCCTCAAGAATTTCTCTATATTGTGCACCATCAATCTTTCCTTCTATTCTAACCAGTTTCCCAGTCCCATTCCCACAGCACGATGCTGCTCCCACCAAGCTTCACTGTGGGGATGCTGATGAGGGGTGTTAGGTTTGCACCAGACATGGCGTTGTCCTTGATGGCCAAAAAGTTCTATTATTCTGACCGCAGCACCTTCTTCCACATGTTTGGGGAGTCTCCAATATGCCTTTTGGCAAATTTCAAACGGCGGTATGCCGGGCAGGCAGGCTTTTTCTTGGCCCCTCTTCCATAAAGCCCAGCTCTGTGCAGTATGGGGCTCATACAGTTACTCCCATCTCTGCAGTATAGCCACCCAGCTTTTTCAGGGTTATCTTTGGCCTATTGGTTGCTGCTCTGATTAATGCCTTCCTTTCCCAGTCGGTGAGTTTTGGTGGACAGCCCTCTCCTGGCAGGTTTTCTGTAGTGCCATCATCTTTCCATTTTCTAATAATGGATTTAATTGGATAATATATTTAATGGGGTGTTCAGGGTTTGGGATATTTTTAATAACCCAAGCCTGATCTATACTTCTGTACAACTTTGTCTCTGACCTGTGTGCAGAGTTCTTTAGTCTTCATGCTGTCACTTGCTTGGTAGTAGCCCTTACTTACTGTAGGGGGGTTGCACTGGTGTTGACTCTGGGGGCTATCAGAACAGGTGTATATATACTGAGATTGTTTGACACTTAGACTGCTCACAGGTGGATCTTATTTAACAAATTAAGTGGCTTTTGAAGGTAGTGACTGGGGCTTCAAGCAAAACATGAAAACATGCACACACCACTTTTCAGTTTAATATTTTTTTAAATTATTTAAAGCAAGTTTTTTTCCCTTTTAACGTCATTAATCAGAAGTTTCTTTGTAGGTCCATCACTTAAAATCAATCAATCCAGGTTGTTAGGGAACGAAATAGAGAGAATGCCAAGGGGGGTTAATACTTTTGCAAGGCACTGTACATGCTATATAGCAAATGCTGTCAAACATAGTACCATGACAAAATTATTTTTCATTGTCCCCTTTCTACACTTTTTACCTGTTTTCTTCTCTGAAGGTCCTGATGATGGAGGCCACTGAGAACCTGCTTAGGTTTGGTTGCATGTTGCCCTGTTTCCCTCATAGTCATGCCATGAACCAGAACATGATTTATTACAGTTTCTTGAATTTCATTTGAAATTATAAATCATCATCTTGGTCTTCCTCCTTGTCCACCAGCTCTGACACATACTTGTTGGATCCAATCATGCTACTTGCAGTTGACTTGGCTTTTATCCTGTTAATTGATTGGCTTCCACATATCACTGATTGGGTTATTAAAATAAGATTGGGCACCCCTGTTTTAAGAGATTATGACAACTGTGGGATTGCTTTGATGAAGGAATTTTGGCAGTTGACAGTAAATTTTTACAATGGGGTTTATGGTGTGTTCCATTTGCCTTAGGAACTCAGATTCCGAGTCGGATTCTAAATTTTGAAGCTGGAAGTAATAACATGCGCGCTCCTTTTCTTCTTCAACCTCTCATCATTTTAGGAAAAAGGAACCCTGTAGAACCATTTCATTGTTACAGCATGTCCCTTCAGCACCCTGTCTATGGTGGAGAGCCTTGTAGAGCTGTTTCATTGTTACAGCATGTCTCCTCAGCACCCTGTCTGTGGCAGAGATACTGACAGACGTGGTGTCTTGAAAGGTGGTGTCATTTTGTAGAATGGCGGTCTGAATATCACCAAGTCGAGTCACCTTGTTGGTCCTCACCATGTTAACAATTGTGATCTCTTGTTCTGATGGATCTATGAATTCAACTGTACAAATATCAGTTACAGTATGCCACAAATTTGCACAGAAATAGTAAAATACATATACAATGTGCAGAATTTTGGTTATATACCTGATTTCATTCCTAAATGTTCGTATTATACATGTCACTGAGGTGCAGCTCATTTGTGGCTGGACCCTTCGACCCAGCCTCATGCTTAGGCCATGGTTTATTACATGGTCAACAATGGTGGCCCTGATCTCATTTGATATGTGCAGTCTTCTTTGACACCCCCTGCATTGTCTTCTCTGTGTCCCTCTGATCCCTCCACCACGCATTCTGACACCTCTGCCTCTTCCAAACCCTCTCCGTGCCCCTCTGACCCCTCCACCACGCATTCTGACACCTGAGCCTCTTCCCCACCCTCTCTGTGCTGTTTGTTGAACTTTCTGGAACTGAACTTCCTGGCTCTGTCTATAATGGAGAACTTTTGTGAATAAGTTGCCCAACACTGCGTTAGGAGAATGTGTGCCGGATCTTTTGTCTGTTCTGAATTAACTAGGTTTGTCTATATGTAAGATTGCAGTATTTAGATGTTGCTTTCACTGTAAGAAATTATTACTGCATCAAGAAACATTACATTATCAGCAAGGAGAAGTTGCAGAAATTTCTGTTAAATGACAAGCATTTCTTACAATATAACTGTAGTGGTGGTCTAATGGTTAAGGAAGTGTCTTTGCGGTTGCAAGGTTGCTGGTCCTGACCGGTAAGGTGCTATTAAGGTATTCTAAGGTATTCCCCATGCTCAGCTTCTGGAATACTGAATAATAGCTGTCTAAATGATTTTATGGAAAGAATTGGTTTAAAAGCATAATTGTCTTGTTAATGTCTTGTTAATTCAGCAGAAATACACTGTTGAATATATTGGTTTAAACTGTAATTTTTTCCATGTATATACCGTAAAATGTACATATTGTTCCGTAATAATGATTTTTTTACAGAATTATTCTGGAAACCACAGCTGCCAGTTTTTTACCGTAAAAACAACATATTTTTTTTACAGTGCTCTCTGTGCCCCTTTGACCACTCCACCACGCATTCTGACACCTCTGCCTCTTCCCCACCCTCTCTGTGCCCCTCTGACCCCTCCACCACACATTCTGACACCTCTCCCTCTTCCCCACCCTCTCTGTGCTCCTCTGACCCCTCCACCACGCATTCTGACACCTGAGCCTCTTCCCCACCCTCTCTGTGCCCCTCTGACCCCTCCAGCAATCACATACGCATGACAGACATTGACTGCATCCGAATTCAGGGGCTACATCCATCTAACGATGCTTTCAAGGACCGAATGCGTCACAGTGGTGCGACAGAGTTTCAAATTCAAAGGCTAATTATAATGGGGTCTAGAAATGCGTACATCTTTTGCCGAGTTGCGAAAGATCAACCCGAAGTATCCGTCGAATTTACGCTTTCTGGCATGCTCATGAGCGTGTGTATATAGCACCGTGTATGTCGTGTTTTCAGTAGCTGTCTGTGTTTAAGTGTTACATGTTACCTGTGATATATGTGTAATCCTGACCTGCTTTAGTGTTGCGTAATAACCTACCGCGTGTGAGATTGCATGAAATTGTCCATTATGATTTCTTTCACCACTGATGTAATGAGACGAAATGTCTCGGTCTTCTGGATGCTATACTGGTGTCAGAAGTGGGAGACAAGCAGCAGCCCCCTTGACGGTGCTGGAGTAGGTGCTCCTTACCAACGAACAGCAAGTCTGCTGCAGTCTGGTAGAGCTGCAAGCAGAGGCGAATCAGTGGACTTAAGAAAGTGGTGATATTGAGTGGAAATCGGTGCAGAAGAAGCTTGTCTGCTGGGGTTGTGGCAAGAGAGGGTAGAATGTGAAGAAGGTGGTCACTGACATGGACCCCACAACCCCAACTGCAACTGCGACTGTGAGCTCTGCATGAACTGCAGGAAGGGCAGAAAGTCCCTTCTAATCCATGGAAGTCAATGTTTCGGTGCTTGGGGGGACCTGCAACATCCATGCCCACCAGCAGCCCAGCATCCACCTGGTCTCCTCAGCCTCGCCAGCACTGACAACCCCATCCCCCCCCCCCCCATCATCGGGGGTGCACCAACAGCTACTACAGGACCTTCGGGGCTGGTCCTATAGCTGAGATGGGGACTAGGGGTGGTGGTCGCCGGGACAACTGACCTTTGATGGGGGGCAGTGTAGTGGAGATGAGTTGCTGAGCCATTTACGTTTCCCAGTATACTTATGAGCTTGTATATAGCCCTTTGTATGTCACATCAATTGTTTCTGTCTGTGTTTAAGTGTAAATACTTGTGCTCCCAGCACGTGTGCCCTTACCTGTGTTATATGTGTAATCCTGACGTGCTCTAGTGTGTCTACTGTGTAGCAGACACTAGCAGAAGTGACAGCCTCAAGTTTTTTTTGGGAATGACCTTATAAGCTTAGCACACCTTTCTTTTGGATTTTTCTGCAATTCTTCTTGGCAGAATCATATAAGCTCACCCATGCTGGATGGGGAATGTCGGTGCACAGCCATTTCCAGGTTTCTCCAGGTCCAGACTCTGGCTGGGCCACACCAAGACTTTCACAGTTTCCCTGTAATGATTCCTCTGTTTTCTTTGCAGTATGCTTTGGGTCATTGTCCTGTTGGAATGGAAACCTTCACCTCAGAGCACTCTGGAAAAGGTTTTCCATGACGATTTCTCTATATTTTTCTGCATCCATCTTTCCCTTTATCCTGACTAATCTTCCTGTGCGTGATGCAGTAAAACATCCCCACAGCATGATGCTGGCACCACCGTGTTTGGCTGTAAGCATGGTATTAATTAGGTTATGCTCAGTGCCTGGTTTCCTCCACACACATCGCTGGGAATTGTGGCCAGATAGTTCAATCCCAGTGTGCTGTCATATGCCTTTTAGAGAGAAATGGCTTCCGTCTTGCTTGTCTACCATAAAGGCCAGATTGGTGGAGTGGTGCACTGATAGTTGTCCTTCTGTATGGGTCTCCCATCTCCACAGTGGCCATTGGGTTCTTGGTTACCTGCCAGACCAAGGCCATTCGACCCTGATTACTTAGTTTGCGTAGGCAGCCAGATGTAGGAAGACTGTTGGTGGTTCCAAATCTCTTCCATTTGAGAGTGAAAGGGGCTATTGTGCTCTTGGAGACTTTTAATGCTACAGAATTTTTCTTGTATCCTACCCCAGATCTGTGTCATGCTGCTGACAGTTGTCTGGACCTCATGTCAGGGTTTTCACTCTGACATACTCCATCAACTGTTGGACCTTATATAGGCAGATGTGTGCCTTTCTTAATTATGTCTAATGAATTCAGTTTGGCACAGGTTGACTCCAATCAAGTTGTAGAAGCTACACAAGGACGACAGAAAGAAGTAGGGTGCACCAGCGCTCAATTGCAATTGTCATTCTAAAGGGTCTGAATACTTGTTTAAATGGGATATTTCAGTTTTTTATTTTTAATAAGTTAACAAACACCTGTTTTTTCTATCTCTCGGAGAAGGTTTCTGTGACAAGGCTTTAGAGTTCTCTTGTACGTGGCTGGGTTTCACCTGTTGGCATTCAGCGTGGCTCTTTCTTTAGCTTCCTTGTAGACTTCCTTGGCTTCCTGTCTCTGAGTCTTAGGTGTTGGTTTTTATGGTCCAATATCCATGAACATGGACAAGCCAGAATTCAACACTGGTTCCAATAGTTTGGAACCTCGGTCCGAGGGACCGGATACAGGGCTGTGCTAGTGGCCCCATGGATTTATGACATGCCTTAGAGCAACTTTAGAGTTGACTTTGATTAAATGAATTTAACTTTAAATACATCCAATTGTATAAAAATCCAAGTTTAACATACCTTGTTTCGTTCCTTCAATGTGAAAGTAAAGGACAAAGAAAAGGGAAAAAGAAAGCACCAATGGCTAATTTATGGGACCAGAAAAGCCTCAAGGTTCAGCTCCATGCATGCAGAGAGGGGGGTTTGCTAGTTATATAAAGAAAATAACTCTAATACTCTAAAATACTTAGTTACCTTATTTTAATTCATTCCCATTTTCCCTGAGAGAGACATGAGAATTTGATTGGGTAACTATCCATGTATACTTATCCATATATATAACTGTCCAAGTGAGGAAGCTAGAATGGTCAATAATGGGACATTTATAAGAGTAATACATAAACACTACATAAGAAGCAAACACATATACATGACATATATTGAAAAATTAGAAAACAACCTTTGCTCTTCAGGTGATCGTGTGTGTGTGTTTATGGAATACTGGTCTCCTTTGTAATGCAGCCAACGAGTGCCCCCTAGTAACAGGCTGGCCCTTATCTTCAGAGGCCATAAACCTTGGAATGCTGGTCTTCCATTTAGCTCATTATCTGGGTGCCTTCGCTGTATATGTGTGTGGTCCTACACATGCATGATGCTAGCAATAGCATGGTCATAGTCTATAGTGATATGCTGCATGCTTCAAATACACCCATATTATGGAAATATGGGAACTACAGTATGTGTACCAGGTTAACTACAACATTGTGTTTGCATACAAGCTATAATAACTGTGGCAAAAATGTCAGTAAGACCTCTTTCTCTCTCTCTCTCTCTCACTCTCTGGTTGTAACTATATACTAGCTGTACATGATGTAATCATGGCTGTAAAGCTCTGCCCCATAGTGTCTTAATAATGTGAGGTCCGGAGAAAAGCAAGTTTCAGACTTTGTAAATTCAACTGGATGAAAAGGAAAAAAATAGAATGAAAAAATACAAATACAAATATCATGGGGAAATATTAAGATGGACCTAATATTGGGATGGAACCCATTATTTCTGGCCTTCTGAATAACTCTATTAAAGAATGAACATTCTTCTGCTCTAGGTGTGGTACATTACCTTAAGTAATACAAATTAATATGGGACAATGTTTTTATATTAACTACTTGGAGTGCCAGCTCTATTGTCAGTTTAAATATTTCCATATAATGTAGCACAGCTAGATAGGGGATGTCCCCTCACATCAACCCAAAAGATATAAATCAGATTATATAATGTTAAATGCATTTATGGAATTTTAAGGTTACTGTCATGTCATTAATTTAGTTGTACTCTGTCCAATGACGAATAAAGAATTCTGATTCTGATGTCCTCCAACCAGTCCACTTAGCTTGGGCGTATTATTGAACTGATGACCCTTTTTTAATCCTTATCACCCGATTATTAAACACATGAGATCAATTTCCTGTTTAACCAGAGAATTACCACTCTAGCCCAGCAGTTCATCGTGAGGAAACTTGACTCTGTATTCAGTGGTTCCCGGATTTTCACAGTTCAAATGCCTAGTTGTGTAGGCATTTGGATTACAAGTTGGATTCCCAGTATGGCAGCAGCTTCTCTCTATTTCTAATATGTATAAGTTTGGATTGTGTTTTGGTGTTATTCAGAAAGTGGTCATGGATTGCCCTTCAGCCGGACCGCTGCATGATTCTTTATAATTTCATACATTGTCAACAGTGACTGTGAATGATTGTTTCAAATGGATGTATTTAAGGACATCATTCCATGGCTGCAACCATAGCATTTATCTACAAATTTAAATTAATGTTCTTTATTGTTTTTTGTGTCATTATTTTGTGTGTAATGCAATTTTTTTCACTTCCAGGTGTTTGTGCTGCTGCTGATCTGACAGTAAATAGCAGCATGAGGGGGTCAGTGGAGCTGCCTTCAGCCCTGGGGGGGCAGAAGGTGGAAGATTTTTTGTTTGTCAGGTGGACTTTTAAAGAAAAGATCATAGCTGAAATATTGAATGGTCAAACAGATGTAGACAATCATCAGTTCAAAGGACGACTGCAGCTGAGCCCTGATTTCAATCTGACCGTGAGGGAGCTGAGACTGGAGGACAGTGGGGAGTATCAGCGTACAGGACAGAAGAAAGATGGTCCACAGATTCCCACATATATAATCCAGCTGCAGGTTAATGGTAAGATATTTCAAATACATTAGGGGTCGACCGATTATTGGCCTGGCTGATTATTTTTTTATTATTATTTTGCTGATTATCGGTATCGGCGTTTTATTTTAACACTTACTGATATTCAGTAATAACAATGTGCGCTACTGTGCGTCTCTTCCTTTGTGCTCTCATTCCGCTGCTTCATGTAATTTCCTGCCCACAAAATTCACTGATTGGCTATGTCACAACGGTAATAGCCAATCAATGCTGAAGCCTTGCTGTCACTCATGCAACACTCACATACAAGCGCAACAAGAAGCCCCAAGAAGGAGAATGGCAGAGAGGCGTTTTGGCTATGCGTGGACTGTAGCTGAGATTCGAGGGTAAAGCAGCTGATGTTTCCCCAAATTAAAACATTACAGTCGTACACACTTCAGTTACAAAACACCACGGAGCTCCCGTGAGCTGTTTCCATAATGAAAAGCCTGTCCGCTTTCCCAGTTACACCGCTGAAAATGTCAGAATAATGACCCTAATATAACGTGAGCCTGCAGAAGTGTCAGGCATTCGCTAATGGAAAAAACATCCAAGCGAGTTTTTATGTAAAGTGTATCTTGTTAATTAAAAAAACCAGACCAGATTTTTTTTCTTTAGTGAATGCAGTACACTGCGGTATGAGCCAGCAATGTTAGCTGTAATGACAAAGTGTTAAAGTAACATTCACTTCAAATAGAGCAGCCTTACTATAATAGCAGACTTTATATCTCCAAATTCTCATTGCAGATATATACAGAGAAAGTGTCATGCCCTACTTTCCTACCCCTTCCACTCTCTCCCCAGGGTGGCTAATGAGCCACACCTGTTTCCTCTCGTTTCACCCCTCGTGTGGATCATTCCAGCTGCTGCCTGTTTGCCCCCTCATGTATAAGAGTGCCTCCCAGTCCTATGCTCCCTAGTATGATCATTAATTTCAACCCCTGTGTTTGCCTGTTTTTCCCCTGAACATGAGCTCCTGTGTTTTCTCCCATTTGCTCCCCTGAGCGTAATAAAAGCTCTGTTATCGGTTTGTTGTCAGTATTGGCCCCATTAACTAGTAATAATCTGTATCGATATTGGCCCTGGAAAAACCAGTATCAGTCCACCTCTAAAATACATGTACAGTACATGAATGAAATTATATAGGTATTCAGATATACTAAACTTTTTCTAAAGAAGTATTTGTATTTGCACATTTTAGAGAAGTGTTCAGTGTTGTGCCTGTATTTTATTTATATTGGTGTAAAGCTGGTGTACCCTGCTGTATGGGATAGATCCCAGGCCCCCTATGATCCTGACCAGGATTAGTGGTTAGGTTGGATGCTGTGCTAAAGACTATGCAAAACATCATATTATTCATCCTTCCATTTTCCATAACTACTCATCTGCAATGAAGAAACACAGGGCTCCCTAAGTGAATGGACATCCTGGTTGGGATGTGAGTCAATCCAATAGCACAACCATAACACCAAAAGGTATCACACAGCACACCGACACAATAGAATACTGAGGGTAGCTCAGTGATACCAGTTTCTTCTAAGGAAGGATAGCAGGCTGTCTGATTGAAACATATAGAAACATCCCACCATCCTGGAGGCCCGAGGTCCCAGTGCTGCCCCCTGAGCCACTGCACTGGCCTGCAATCATATAATCACCTGTATAAATACTGACAGAGTCATTCTCCTGTATTTATTCATTAGAGCCAGTAACATCAGTGTGGATACAG
>JAODKN010016341.1:0-11700 GCA_026774425.1 Petrocephalus zakoni | reverse complement strand
AGACAATCCTGGTACAGACTCGGGTGCCGATGCTTGAGATGGTGAAATAAGTAAGAGGTATTTCCCCCTTTCGATTGTACAGGCTTGTTGCACTCCTCGCATATTACAGTGGTCTGTTCTGTATCTGCCCATTCGTATCCAAAATAATTCCACACCACAGAAGTAGCTGCTTTTTTGGGAAATAATTCTTCAGCAGTACCACTTCCAGCCATGTTTGCCTTCACCAGCACAACTTTAATAACTTCGCGCTGCATGGGATAATCCGCTGCGTAATGGTGTGACATCTTTATGCCATTAAATTAGCATATCATGATATATTTTTTTTACCGGTATTATCGTGAATGATATGATATGGCCCACCTCTACCTCCTAGACTAAAACCAAAACAGAAGCAGAGAAAGAAATGGGACCATTAGGGGTAAAAACACCAGGACTAGCACTGGGACGGGCACCTGTAACAGGAGGACTGACGTCTATGACCAGACTGGGGATTACAGGAATGGGATGCATTTATACACCAGAGGGGCTTACACAAAACAGGTATGGGTGGCTAGCACAAGAGGATTAGGGACAGTGAGCTTGACGCACCTGGGGAGGATAAGGAAGGATCCAGAGGACCAGCAGTGAATGGTGATAGATGGGACAGGTCGTGACAACATGCCATTAATCCTCCAGATTTTACTAAGTTCACGTCTGTTTTTTTTTTTCCTCTGCTCTGTCTTCTTCAGCTTTTCCAGTCTTCCAGTGTTATCACACTGCACTGCTAGTCTCATTCACCACCAATGGCTGGAATGCACTTTTTAACGTGGTGACAAGGTCATAAACAAGTTCCCATTACTGGAAGGAAATACTGCAGGGTTTAAATAATTTATCGGATTGTGGCCGGTGACCAGTAAATCCGCCTTTTCATTAATGAAGTACAGGAGTGATTCCTCTTCCACTTTTTAATGCTCCGGTTGACCCTACTGACTCCTTGTGTTCTGCCTAAGCTTCTCAGGTGATGTTCTGTGTAATTCTGTCATACCCAGCCCGTGGATCCTCCTGTTCTCACCCTAGTCCTGTCCTCCTTGTCGGGTTTTGTCTGTTCGTATGCTTATACGCCAGCGGCTCACGCCTGTACCCGTCCTGTAGTGTCCGTTCCAACCTGTATTCCCTTAATAAACGCCCCTTTGAAGGGCTAAACCCCACAGCCTGCTCTCATGGGTCGTAAATCCCGCTCCCGGCGTGACAAATTCTATGCAGGCTTTGAATTCCTAATTGGTCATATCAATCAAATAACGGATGGGCCAGGCAGAGCTGTGTGAAATGTAAGTAAAGTAAAGTCATTACATAAAAGGAACAGGCTCAAATGTTTTATACTTTAGTAGAACGTGACATGGTTAAGATTTGAGGTTAAGGTTTTGTATTTATTTCATTCCTAACTTTCTTTTACGTATTCAGAGTCTATTTATAGTTATGTTATACTTTTGTTCCATTGATTATTTGTTCTTTGTTGATTTCCTCTCTGTGCTACTGGACAAAGAAGTTCATCCCAACAGAGATCAATAGAAGTTCTGTCTTAACTTATCTTGTGATGCAGGTGGAGGATTTGTGCTAAGCAGTAGTGAGGATTGTGACTTTTTCGAGCTCTACATGTGGTACAAACCCACCGTAATCAGTAGATGAAGAAATACTGAGCAGGGAAGTTTGCTGGTGGCAGTATGCTGCTCTGAAGCTCCTTGTCATCTGGACCTGGGCACTTTTAAAGAGTGATGGATGGTATAAAAACAGAAACACAATCAAATCTGCAATGGAAAAATGTATGTCTGCTAGAAAGGTTTGGAATAAAATTCAGAATTTGCCAGGACTGTGATGCCAGGCTTGAAGATAGTAAGGAGCGTGCCCTTTGTTGGCTCAGTCATAGCTCCACTATCAATCTTGTGGAGAAAATCACAGTACAGGCATCATCCAAATGACTCAAACGACCCAGAGCTAACCTGCTAAGGGGAAAGGGGGGTTGGCAGGGGGGACTCTGGAAATTAGTGTGTAAAGCTGGTGGACACCTATTCTGTAGCACTCAAGCGTGTTGAGGCTTACATGGTGTTACTTCTTATTTGTTGAGGCTTACATGGTGTTTGTATGCTTTGACGAGGAACATGGTTCTGATTTTTTTCTTTTCTATTTTATTATTTCTTCTAAGATAGCAGCACCATCGAACAGCAATGAAAAAACTATTTCTCTACTCAAGGAGATGGATTTTCATAGCCCTCCAGTGGAGGTGGTGGAGGGTAGGCTGAAGAACTCTGAAGTTCTTGACAATTTGGATTAATTCATGTTTCGCCTTCTCCTTTCTGACTGTGAAGATCTCATTGCTATAATTGGGTCATATGAGAATTTGTTTTCTGAAATTCCATGTCATGCTATGGCCATAGTTCATACCAAAGATGTTGGTGATAGTACTGATAAAATAGCATGCATATTGTACCAATCCACAAACGTGCTTGCTCCTAAAACTGATGGTTCATCTCAATTTCTGCCTTTGTTAACCCTGACAATTTTTACAGTACACTGTTATGCCGTTCGAGCTTTGGAATGCACTGGCAATTGTTAAATGGCTTGTATAGCATGTTTTAGTTGGTGTTTCTAATTGTCAAACCTTATCTGGATCATTTAATTGTCTACAGTGCCTCTTAGCCTAAACATAATCCATCTTTCTTCTGTATTAGATCAGTTGGCTGCTGCTAATCTCACAATAAATTTGGCAAAATATGAATACGGCCAGGTCACTGTGGTCTGTCTGGGAAAAGTAGTTGGTTGCATGGTGGTGCGTTGCATTCACTTCAAAGTCAAAGTCAAAATACAGTTCATCCTACCTCACTCACATGGCGATAGGTGGCACTGTCTGGGCAGGCAATTGTACACCCTTTGCTACCTAACATGGCATTTTGTTGTTAAAATAAGAACAGGGCAAACAGAGAATGGGTTGGCAAATAGGTTTAGTTTCGACAGACGGGGTGTGCGCGTGCGTATAGGAGTGTGTGTGTGAGCATGTATGTGCAATCGTGTGCACGGGATCGCGTGTATGTGCAGTTGTGTGTGAGCATGAACGCAAACGCCACTCCTGACGGGTTACTCCGTCACAGTGCAGTGTCTTCAATCTGACCTTATGTCAAAGTAAAGTTTATTTGTGCAGCACATTTAAACACAGCTAAAACTGACTAAGTACTGTAGAAAAACATTAAACTGAAATAAGAGTAAAACACACACTCACACACCATTTTTCACATTTTTGTAATGTGAAAACACTTTTGATGACTTCGGTCGAACCGTTATCTCTCAGCCTCTGTCATGTTTCATTTGATTCATTTTATTTGGACAATACCACCTCCGCTCTTCCTCCACCATGCCTTTAGCCGCGCTCCGTTCAGTTTTCCTCGACCCCACCACATCCAGTGTGACTATAATATCATTTGTCGGAAATGCATCCTACCTAATTCAGCAGCAGCGAAATGGGGATGTTCGCTGATGTAAGCTGCTAAGATAACTTCGGTCATAGCTATTAATTTTGATGACCATTAACAGCTAATGCTGCGCCAATATAAAAACAAAATAGTATTTAATATATTAATGACAGCCAAAGTATTAGGTGTTTTTTTAAATCTGTTATTTTATCAACATACAGCATACCGCTTAAAGTGCTTGTTAATTAGGAGTGGAAATGACTGTGATTCTATGCCATGAATGTCAATGTTTGGAACTATTCACCGTCTCCATGACTCAGAAGTTTGCCGAAAATTTCTCTGCCATTTTTTCTACACAAGAGTGTAGCCTTGTTGCTACCTGATCTGTATAGCTGCGCCACTCTGTTTCTTACACTCCTGTTTCTTTAGTTTCTGTTTCTACTGCTCTGCTACACATAATGCAGCGTAAGCTCACTGTGCGATGAAGCATCGAGGCAAAGCATTTCCATCAAGGATTTTTTTGTAATCAAGTTATTTGAATTATTCAATTGTTGTTGCAGCCCTACCTATTAATTAAACATAACTTTTTTTTCCAAATTCAAAATCAGAAAAATATATAAAAAAATACCCCTTTGTCCACGTGTGTTCCCTTGTTCCCTTGTGTACCACACCCTGTGTTTCCCTTATTCCCTTATCCCCCATTCCCCTTTCCCTTCCTTTCAGTTATGCCCCAACCCTAGACGGGGCTTGTAACAGAAATTGTGGGCTCGTCCTGGATATCATTGCCTGTGATTGTGCTATTAGATTTTGGCATTGTCCCTCTGTGTTGTCTGTGTCGCTCAGTCTCTGTGTCTTTTTCGGTTTTGCTTGGCGGGTTGCCTGCGGTGGGGAAGGTCCGAGTGATCAGGATTAGCATAGCTGCATTTGACCTACTTGAGTTCACACTGAACCCCACATAGGAGCAGTTTGATGCTTGCAGGAAGTCAGACCTGGTATCCATTGCGGGATTCTTTAATGTGGTGGTCCCTGTCTCAAAGCGGGAGATTAAGCGGGTCCTGCAGGACGAGTTGGTCATGCGAGGAATCCTGCCGAAGCCTGGTGGTCTCTCGAGTGTTGCACCTTACCCAGCCCAGTCGCCTGCGCCTGCCTCGGCTATGCATGGATCCCAGGGATCCCGGCTCGCCTAAGGAGGCCTCCTTACAATTCGCCTTAGGGAACTTGACCTGGAGATTAAGAGACAGGATTGCCAAGCCCAACTTCTGCGGATAAGGGCTTTGGAGATGGAGGCAGAGCGGGATGCTGCCATGCAAAAGGCGAGGGTGGTCCAGATACCGCCTAAACCTCAGCCCCGTAAGGTAAGCTCTCCCCTTGAAGCTGCTCGCTCCCTGGGCTCGTGCCGGTGCTAGCCCGCCGGACGACGCTTTGCGTCCTTACACTCTGCCTCCATCAGTTCCAGCCCGCTCCCCTGAGAGGGAGAATCTCGGATTCGACGTTAGTCGCCATATTGGACTCGTGCCCATATTCAGAGAAAACTAAGTAGATGCCTGTTTCCCCATCTTTGAGCGCATCGCGACCACTTTGAATTGGCCCACGCACTTTTAGTCGCTTCTGCTTCAGTGCAAACTCGTGGGGAAAGCTCAAGAGGTTTGCTCAGCTCTTGGCTTGGAACAGAGCCTTGATTATGAGGTCGTGAAGGGTACTGTCTTGAGGGCTTACGAATTAGTGCCCGAAGCGTACTGGCAAAACTTCCAGAAGCTTAGTAAATCCACCTCGCAAACCTACATGGAATTCGCTCGGGAGAAATTCCTCCTCTTTGATAAGTGGTGTGCCGCTAGTGGCGTGGCTAATTTCGATCAGCTCAAGGAGCTGCTTTTGCTGGAGCAGTTTAAAAGCTGTGTGCCTGATCGTGTTGTTATATATTTAAACGAACAGAAAGCTACATCTCTTGCGGAAGCCGCTACCCTTGCCGATGAGTTTGTACTAACCCATAGAACTGTGTTTGTCCCTCCTCCTTTGCCCCGTAAACTCCATCCTAGGTCGGCTCCGCCTGAGAGGGCTGCTCCGGCGACCCTGCCGGTAGAAAAAAGGGAATGTTTTTATTGTCATGAAGTTGGTCACCTCATTTCTGTTTGCCCTGCGCTTTGGCATAAGAACGCTCGCTTGGATGTTAAGAAGGTGCATGTGGCCGATCGTATTGTTAATGTCTCGCCGCCCACCCACTCCGTCAAACCCGCCTTCCAACCATTTGTGATGTAAAGTGCCCCGTAACTATTTTGCGTGACACTGGAGTTGCCCAGTCCTTTATTTTGGACAATGTATTACCCTTTACCGTTTCGTCCTATTCTGGTTACGATGTTCTTGTACAGGGTATTGAATTGGGAACTGTGAGATTGCCTCTTCACCAGGTTTATTTGAAAACAGAAGATTTCTCTGGTTTTGTTAAGGCAGCTAATCGACCTCGTCTCCCTGTTTCGGGAGTAATTTTCACTTTGGGAAATGACATCGCGGGGGGGGAAGGTAGTTCCATTACCTGAGGTTGTGTCCGAACCACATTACTGCTCTGACAATCTAGAACGTGACTACCCTGCTGTATTTCCCGCTCGTTAAGTTCGTCACAGGTGGTGATAACGGCTCATTTTGGTAGGAAAGCCCGAGAACGAAATTTCCAGGAGGGGGATCGCTGCTGGTCCTTTTACCTCAGCCTGGCTCATCTCTTCAAGCACGGTTTTCAGGTCCCTATAGAATACAGGAGAAAGTAAGTCCGACTAATTACATAATCGAAACCCCAAACCGAAAGCGGAAAACTCGTCTGTGTCATGTAAACATGTTGAAACCTTACATTGATCGTGCTGACCCCGCTCCTTCGCCCGCTCCTGTTCTGCCCCCCTCTGCCGTGGTTACTGTGCCGGTGCGCGAGTACGCGCCCAAACTCGATCTGCACCTCGGGAGAAATTGCTTACCATGCGCTTGCCTGCCCAACTCAGAAGCCCTTAAAACCCTCGAGGGAAGGCTTGTTCACTTACCCAGGGTCGCCCGTTCGGATATCCAAGCTCTAGTGCATAAGTTTCCGTCTCTGTTCTCCGACACCCCTTCGCAGACCCCTATTTTGGAGCATGACATTGATGTTGGAGATCATATCCCCATCAAACAACACCCCTATCACGTTAGCCCTCATAAGAGAGTGCTACTAAAGAAAGACCTGATTACCTACTGGAAACAGGTCTCGCCGTTCCCAGTTCCAGTCCCTAGAGTTCACCCTCTTTGCTTGTCCTAAAACCCGATAATACATTTCGCTTCTACACAGACTATCGGAAAGTAAATGCGGTAACCAAACCCGACGTTTCTGCTGCCTAGAATGGAAGATTGTGTGGACCGCATTGGCTCCACTCGGTTCGTAACTAAGCTTGACCTACTGAAAGGATATTGGCAGGTACCGTTAACCCCTCGTGCTTCGGAGATCTCCGCTTTCGCTACTCCAGACACCTTCCTACAATATACGGACATGTCCTTCGGGTTACGTAATGCCCCGGCCACATTTCTTGACTCATGAATAGAGTGTTAGGAGACGTTAGGAACTGTGAAGCCTACTTAGATGATGTGGTTGTCTATTCCGACTCGTGACCTACTTTTAAAATGACCAGGTCAATATGATCTACCTACATTAAAAATGGTAAATATGTTATATATATTATGTATTTCATATTTATATGTACAGTATATGTTCGCGAACCTTGCATCACTGCATGAACCTTTACAGCACAATACAATGCAATACATTTATGGTTCCTTACTCGGTCCAGCTCCCCCACTCATTTTTTAATATCACTTTTTAGTAGATATAAATTGGAAGGCTAACTAGGTCACTTTGCTTGCCAGAGTGTTAATTAAATAACAATACATTTGCATGTTCTGCCGGGTGACACGTTAGAAGAGAAGGGATCTAAGTAGGTATAGTAACCTAATGTATGAAAGTTTTAATGTCGCGTGATCTACTGGTCAATTGAGATTGACGTATTGGGCTCCCCTTTTCTAACTAAACTATTAAGAGCATTTGTGGTTTTCCCTGGTCATTTAAGTGCTCTGTGGAATAAAGAAGGGTTTTATGCAATCGCAGCATTAAAATAGTCAATTTTCATAGGAAAATTGCTTTTACTGAGCACAATTTCTCATAGGATTCCCAGGGGTCATAGGAATCCTTGATTGCACACACATGAACAGGTGGACAGGTATGAACAGGTATTTTCTTATAATATGCTTGTCATGGATCCGGCGGCGGCGGGGCATAATGCAGGCAGAAGGCAGGGGGGGAATAAGGTGACAACCCACCTGCAGCTCAGGAACAAAAAAAGGGATTTATTGGGAAGAAACTAAAGCTGGGGCAAACTACAATAAGAAACAGACCACGAGGGGTCACGACAAAAGCCAGAAACAGAAACACTGAATAAACCAACTAAGAAAATACAACTCAAAACAGGGCTTACACCAAACAGGTACAGAAACAATGCAGTATAAACGACACTTTTATGAGATTATTGATGTATATTTAGCTCGGCAGCGACATGTCTTGTTGATTATAACCGTATTGAAGAATGTTTCATTGGGTATAACGTATATAAAATACGTATATGAATTACGTATTTAGCTCCATAGCAAAGTGTTTGCTGAGCCAGCATGAACTGAATAATTATTACTACTACTAATTATCATTACTGCCCTACCTTGAACCCATGCTGCAGGGAATACCTGAGCCACACGCTCAGCCCACTGAGCTATGCAGCAGTCAGGGGAACACTAGGGGCAAGGAACACATCAGACAGGGTAGGACAGGCACCGACCCTGACATATGCTATTAGATATGATATATGGGCTAGTTACCACACGTCTACCTTAGATTCACCTTCACTTCACTTATTGAAGTCACATAGGGTGGTGATTTGGAATTTGATAGCTTCTTTAACATCATATGCTTCCATTTTGTCTTGTTGTAAATAATTTGTTTGTTAAACACTGGCTTAACTTCTATTAAGTGTTATATGAACATGCATAATTAGCATGCAGTCTTCCTCCAGGAAATATGTAGATCGCGCCATGAAACAAACTGTGACTTGCGCTGCTGAACGTGCTCCATTTACGTGAAAGCCCACAAACTCTAATTAAGTTAACACGGATGAAACATATCAACTTCTTAACTGGCTTCGTAGTACTGATTAACACCGATTAACAACCTGATTTTATTAACCTCGCGTTCGCAAATTAACTCCGGGTTAAATCTGATTTGGTTAAACCCCCTTCGTAGTACAGGCCTCTGTTTTTGCTCTATTGTTTTTCTGAATTAGGACAACACTGCTGATAGACAGAGAGAAACTGCCATCCGCGAATAGCGTAAGTAATTCAATGCCCTTTAATGTGAACCTTTAAGGTGCGGCTTTTTTTTTTGTTAATCTAATGTAAGATATCTCCTCTTAATTGAATTCATTAAATAACACATGCTCTGTGTACCCTTGAAATTGTAACGTTATGTAATACAATCAATTGCCCATGGGTGTCTTTTGGTTGAACCTTGGGTGTAAGTAGATTTACTAGCAGGTAAAGTTGTAGTCGAGGACAAATAAGCACTCGAGAATTATTCTCTCACTATTTTAGTCCTATTGTCCCCTACAGTACTCTGCAACTGTACCACAAGAATTTCAAATTCAACATAAGTGTCAATAAAACTTGAACATTTGAAACTTGCCTTTGAAACTCTGGTGCTGATATAATTTATTGATAAACCGAATTTTCTGTTTGCTCCTCCCTGCCATGGAGCAGGATTATAAGTATGCTTCTAAATGTCATGCAGCATTACTTCCTTGATCATTCATGTGCCCACTGCATGCAGAATGACCAGCTGAACTGTAACAATCTGGATAAGAGGTGGGAAGAGGATTTGCTCCCAGCATGCATCAGGCTTCTGTCGTTTTTCCCCTGAAAAGTAATCATAGCCTCGGCTGCTTTGGGCCGAGGGTGTTAATGAGCCCCTCCTCTTCTGAGAGTGGAACGTGTAACATCACAGTTTCACTCCAGCCACAGCAGTGTCTAATATTAGCTGGTTCCTGTTGGAACCCCTTAGGTCCATCTCTAGAGGCCCTGGCAGTACCAGACCGGTGTTCTGCTGCCTACGGTATGTTACATCATATTGCTGTATGTTTTTTGAGACTAATACAGAATTTTTACACAGCAGATTCTGCATGCAGGGTATCTGCTGAGCCTGGTAGGCAGTTAAAGTTATCTGGAAAGTTGTGTCTGTCTCAGCGAATAGCCAGACAATATACCAGACAATTTGGTCCTATTTACCTCAGCATGTTTTTGGTCCGTGGGGGGTATCTATATCTTCGCGGGGACTTTCCATTCATTCCTATGGGCATAACTAAATCCCACCTATGATAACCTTAACTCCTAACCAAACAAAATGCAAGACTTTTAGTATTTTTAGCTTTTTGATTGCATTCACAGATTTCACAGACACCTGAAAAATATCAAGCTTTTATTACTTTGTGGGGACATTCGGGTTTATCTATGGTATATACCGACACCGGAGAGAAAGTACCTGATAAAACCAAGACCACAGTCTGTGATAAACGTTATAAGAAACACATCCATCATGCAGAGTCATTTGAGATGACATCATCCCAGTGTGTGTACGACCAGAGCAAGTTAGTCTCCCCGGGGCATTTAAGGTGCTTTTGCCAGGAATTTCGGACTAAAAACTACAACTATAGTGTGTTTATCAATACAGAAATGTGACCATACGGGGTAGCAGAGAACAAAGGATTTAATCAAGTTCATTGTTGGTTCATGATTATTATGATGCAGTCTTATTTTTAATTTATTATTTATTATGTATATTAATTTTAACTGTGTGCAAATAAGGTTTAGGTTTTTTTATTTGGACATATCGACACATTACCTTTTGTGCATGTAGTTAAATTATAAACAACTTAAGAACAAATTCTGTATTCCTTGCTGTATCGAAATCGCCAAATTGTTGTACCAAACCATGAAATTTGTGTTGCTTTTTGTGTACTCTGGTGACTGGCCTGCAAATTTCAAAGCAGGTCTTCAGTTCACGTCTACACAACCTTATTCAGCTACTATGCTTCATTCAAGTTATTTCGTATTTCACCTTCTTTGAGATTCACAAGTTCATAACGCCTAACTGGGCAATAAATTGTTTGCTTTTTGCAGAATGTAAAAAAAAAATCTATAAGCATTTTAAGATGAATAGTTACTTTAAAACCATTAAATTGACCGTTTTTCCATCTTCATGTCTGAAGTCTGAAGCTAATTCCTGGCTTGTGAAAAGCTTTGTATGTATGTACTGTGGCCATTTTAGCTGGATCTAGTCTATTGCAATGACTTGAATTCATTTTCGCAGTTTCACAGATGTTCTATTTCTGGAAGAAATTCTATGCGTTATGTATTTCTGTCTTAGTTCTGGTACTAGGTGTAACTCTTCAGTCCAAGGGTGCCTGTTTTGGAAGCTGTGAATTTACATTTTTTTTTTTTGTAGCAATGACTTCTCAGACAATGAATAATTATGTTGCAATTTACGATTTTCTTTGAAGACATCATTGCCTTTGTTCGGGTTGTACTGTTTGAACAGATTTTCCAAGCGCCATCGATTTTTCATCCCAGCTGTTCAATAAAACTTTCTCCAATGTGCAGTGCAATTACGGTTTAATATAATAATTTTTATATAAAAATGCAAGTCAAAACTGCCTGGATTCTTGCTTAATATTTGTCCGAACTGTCTTGGCTGCAGACTGATCTATGTTTCTGGTCATGACTTATGACATATTTAATTATCTTTGGAATACAGCTCTGGAGCAAAGCCACGCAGACTGGCTGGTCTAAACAAGTATCATACAACATGTATAACCTACCAGTAATTAAGTTTACATTCAAGTTTACATTCCTAAAAGATAATTTAGTTAACATACCTCTCATATATTTAGTTAATATCATATCTGCCCTATACTGAGGAATTTTATGTTAAGACAGAATTAAAAACACCGTAATACTGTCCAGATTATTGGTCTCTCAAACATGATTCAAACAGGTACAATATATGACCTACCACGATACTGCTGGTCACATGTATGGCCATATATGGAATGTATATATGTACAGTATATGTACACTAATCACAATAAGTTAGGGATATTGTGAGAGACTTAGTGGATGTCATACATACGGTGTTTGTTTCACTTCAGACATTTTT
>JAODKN010016340.1:0-11702 GCA_026774425.1 Petrocephalus zakoni | reverse complement strand
ATAGTCTTCCTGATAACATAGTGCAAGCTGAATCCTTAGGTTCCTTTAAATCAGAGCTAGATAATATTTTAACAACTGTGAACTTACTCGGACTGTGTTCATGGGGTTATTAGGTATTGTGATTAATGCCTAGTAACTGTCTTAAATTTTCGTTACTATTTATGGATACAGAAGGGATTTATCTCCGTTTGTGCATAGGGCATTCTAGTTTGAGCCAAGGCATCTATCTCCTAACTAGTTATCCTGATCAGACTCCCACTGATTCTCTTGGCTTTGAGATCTCAGTAAAAACATGTCCTAAACACCTGACTTTGCTTAGTCTGATTTTTGAATTAATTTGAGAGGTTAGTCTGGGGTTTATCTCACATGTATCATCAATCTCTTTTGTAAGGCTGTCATCTTGTCCTTTATATTGCTTCTGCTAATAATAATGTCAATGAGAGCATGCAGATACCTAAGAAACATCTCCATGGCATTGTGGAACACTTCCCTGTCTGAACTGATCCTAAATGGTATTCTGAAAAATCAAAATCACCCAAATGCTATGACAGATGTTGTTAGCAGCTCTTGGCATTGAAAGCAGATAAAACTGTCTGTGGAGCATTTGTGTTGCTACCTCTGCCACACACATAGGAAGACCTCAGTACTACTTTATTTAGATCCATACCCCTATAGAATTCCTCTATGGAATAAAAATGACACATGCCCCATCCAATATTATATATGATTTATTATATTAAATATTATATTTACGTATGTATCAAATGTCAAATTCTGGAACCCCCAAATCTTCCGAGACATCCAAGCCCCTCCGATGTTCCTTGTGTGTACCTCAGCCATGAGTTTGAATCCTGCTGCCTGACAATGTAATCATATTATTGTTGGACTCTTGAGCCCTTAACTGCTCCAGTGGTTCTGTGTTCAGACCCCAAAATCTTGGTCTCTCATGGAGAGCAAGATGTACTATGTGAAACCCGCTACACATTCCTATGCATCTTGTTTAACTGGCAAAAAATAAATCTCCATAAAAAGAGTTAATACTGTGCTAATAGCTTTATCAGCTAGAATGATTCCTTTAATTACTGAATCATACCTACTGCCAGAAGATTATTAATCAGGATAAGACCATATACAACCTTAATCCAATTAGATTTTTTCGCAGTTGCTGCAGTCAACAGCCAGTTGCATTAAACTTATGAATTTAAGATAATAGGTAACACATCATTTTTGGATTTACTGCCATTCTTCTGTGTTTGTATTTTATAATACCTGTGCAAAGACAGACATAGCATAATGGCAGAAAATCCATGCATATTATAAAATACAGCAGTGATAGCAGTGAATTCCTGATCAGTTATCTATTAGCTGTGTGGGTGACAGATCCTCAGAGAATCATCTTTTTAACACACTTTAGTTGGTCTTCATTGTCATTCTAAGTTACAGTACCCTGCACTTCTGGCAACACATCAAATTACGAAATGCAAAGAAATACTTTAAAAAAACTTTAGAACAGTTTAGAAGTGAACACGATGTGGAAAGCCTAGGGTTATAGCGTAATTTCAGTAACTAACAATACCATCCTTCACGTGTGAGTCAGTATAACTTATTAATGAACATTGCTTAACTTGCTACATGAATGCCTGTTTGTTACACTGGTTGTTTGAATATACTTTGCCATAGTACAGTGGATGCTTGAGTTTATTTCTGCCTAATATAGTGATTGCTTGAGTATACCATTACCTCAACAGTGGATGTGTACAGTAAGTAGAGTTGAGCAGTATATCAAATTTTCATGATACATTTTCAGACGTTTTCAGAATAAGATATAGGATGACAATACCCTTTACATTGATAAACTTTTATTGTGTCTTAAAATTAGGGCTCTATTAAAGGTGTTTAATATAAACCAATAGTAAAACCAATTGGGTTGCCAATTGGCAACCAATTGATTTCAACCAACTGAGATTTTAAATAGGAACCAACAGTATGCCTTCCTGGTTGCAAACTACGCAAGAACTTTGGTTGTGAGATTTAACTCAGACTCGGAATCCACAGCTAAAATCAAATCAATTCAGCTGGTGCCTCACGGAGAAGTTGATGAAGGGGAAGACATGGAGTCATAGGTACTATGTTTCACTTCATTTTGAAACACTGACAAACAGCTTACAGGTAAAAAAATATCGTAATTTAAAAAATTTTGTTGATGAGTATTAATTTTACCTAAAGGTAACACATTACCTAAGGGTGGTCAATGACAGCTACATGACATTAATATAAGCCCTTCATGACAGCAGACTTAACTTGTCATAAGCATTTATATAGGTTTGTTCCAACTTTTGTGGCTGTCATAAATGTAGTTCCCTATTTCAGCATTAATTAATTGCAATAATGAGAATGTCCATACTTAATAATTATAGTTGTATTTAATAGTTATATTTGTTTTCTTAATCATATGAATGTATGTTGTATTAGGTAGGAAGGGTAGGAAATATATTAATTCCATATACCCTGTATATGGAATTAATTTTGACCAAGCTGTTTTATTAAAAGTATTTGGGACATCTTACAGTTGGCTTTGAATTTAAATTAAACATTATGTCCTCTTCATATAAAATACTGATACATGTACCGCTATTCTGCTTAAAAATATTGAGGTATGTTTTTTGGTCTATATTGCCCAGCCCCACGTGAGAGTAAAAAAAAAAAATAATTTGCAACAAGATAATGACCCTAAGCATACCTTTATGATACAATGCCCTCCACTGTGGCACCCCTGGTAAAGATGTGTAAAAAGCCTAAAAGCCTTAAAATAAATTCAATATGTATTGCAGCAGCATAATCTCACACTGAAAATTTTACAAGAATCTTCTTATATGAGTACATTTATTAATTGAGGGAAAAAACCCACATTAAGAAAAAATTGTTTATAACAAAATCAGTGCCACAATTATTGGCACCCCTAAGACGTCCTATAAAATAAATGTAACTGAAGCATTTTTGTCATTTATACTTTACTTTTTAAGTTGATCAGAGTGTTCAGGAATTGGACCATGACTTCCAGTTTCCCTGGGGTATACATATAGCATGAGACAGAGGCCCGTTTCTCTTAACCACTCTTCTAAATGGGAAAGACAAGAGAACATGCCATTCAAGTAAGGCAGAGGTGTGTTGATCTTGATAAGTCAGGAAATGGCTACAAGAAAATAGCTACTTGCACATATCTAGAGTCAGAGCAATTAAAAAGTTTAAAACAACTGGTACTGTGACAAACAAGGCTGAACGAGGACCCAAGTTTATCTTGTCACCATGCACAGGAGGATGGGAAGGGAGGTAACAAAAAACATCTCCAAAGCTACAAAACTGCAGCAGACTCCACAACAACCATTAGACGCTATCTACACGCCAACAGGTTGTTTGAGAGGCATGCCAGGAAATAGCCTTTACTGTCCAACAGTCTCAAACATAAACGTGTGGAGTTTGCGAAACACTACTGGAACTTTAACTGGAACTGTGTGCTTTGGTCAGAAGAGACTAAGATTGAGTCAGGTGTAAAACAAAGAATGAATATGCAGAAAAGCACCTCATGCCCACTGTTAAGTATGGTGGAGGATCTATGATGCTGCGGGGCTGTTTCTCTTTCAATGGCCCTGGGAACCTTGATAAAGTGCATGGTATCATGAACGCTTTGAAATACCAGGACATTTTAAATAAAAATCTGATGGCCTCTGCGAGAAAATAACATAGCGAAAATACAGGCAAATGCACTAAAAGCAGCTGTCAAGACTGTGAATATATGTTTTCATAAATGTGAATTACGGTACTTTGCAATCATTACTGCTACTTCAGCTACTCGCATCCCAATTGCAACTGCAGTTTTGGTGAGGTCACCATTGCTAATGCTAGAAAGGTCTGACTTGAAAGTATAAGTTAAAAGCAACATTAACCCCTTTCCACAGAGCACCAGCAATTCAAAGATCCAAAGCTGTACTGCTAAAGAATGCTCCACAAAACACTCACCGTTATAAAGCTTATAAAAATGTCAAACATATAGAACATGCATGTTTAAATTCTATAAACAACTCAAATGAAATGCTTATAATGATCCATTTTCCCACAATTTACTGAAATAAAACATGCCAATTATGAAAATATCCCTACTCTTTATTAAAATACAAGATAGATATATTTATCATTGAGAGATCCATGAGAAATTCATGGGAGTTGAGTCAAGCAACTAGCCATGTTATTAGGGATGAAGGACGTCATGCTCTACAGCTGCTTGAGAGCTTGCTTATAGCAATTCTGACACAACTGAGTGAGAAGAATTAAAGGGAATAGCATCTGTCCTGAGAGGCGAATTACTAGTCACAGTGTCTTAGTCGGCGATAAACTCAATAATCCAGAAAGGCACATTTATTCTGTGGTAATATTACACAATGGGATATGCTATATAGTTTTGCAATGTTACTGTGTTGTGTCATAGTACAATACAGGGTGATACTGTATAGTGTGGTATGTACCATGTAGAACAACAAACAGTGTGATATGTATGTACTACTCTACAGTGCTGTTCAGGTTCTCCACTCTACAATAGCTTCAGCAGGACTGTGTGGAGGGAGTCAGGCTCAGTGGGGGGAGACGTACCGATCGGTGGAGGTTAATAGGGAGCTCTGTGCTCATTGTGGGTGAGGGCTATGGGACCAAGCAATCCATTTTAATCCATTTCAATTTGTTTTAAGGGGACTTCAAAGGCTAACCCCTTGAGGATATATTGTAATGAGTTTTGAGTTGGGAAGAAAAAAAAAAAATTCCAGTCTAAATTTCTGTGGATATGACAGCCACATAATTGATGGTGAAAATAAGATAAGCATATCTAATGCTGGTATGTTTATGTAGTAGTTTAAAATTTGTACATAGAAACGTGCATGGAAAGTGAGATTCAGCAAACTGTTTCACTGGAAGAACCCAACCTTTTCTCTCTAAAGCCCTGTGAAACAGAGGACAAAGGAACAAAGACCACCTGTCCATTGTTGTTTACTTTTTTGTTGACCTATGAATCATTTGTATGGTTGGGGGTGAGGTGAGGGGCAAAAAGCTGACAAAATTCCAGCCACTCGGTTTCAGACACAAAGGCTCAAAGCTCCTGCTGGACATAGGGGATGTAATGTGAGGTTCGTGAAAGACAATGTAAAGTGTCTTTAAGGGAAAGTGTTGTCAATCCATGGATCAAGGACACCAAGGACAAAAACACATTGCTAAAGAGAATGTTACAAAGTTAACCTTTATTCTAGGTGGAGGAATGCTGTTGTCATCAATCACATGTGCCATCAATTGATCAAAATTGATCACCACCAGACTAAAAACTGAACATACACATATTAATGTGCTTTCGACAAAGTTTACGTTTTTTTCTTTAAAAATATGTACCACAAGAAAGGTATTTAGATGACCTGCCGTGAATGGCTCTGATGAAAATATGTCTTGGAGGCCAAGTGAAAAAACTAATTTAAAGAGCAATAAGAAATCACAGACTTCCAATTCTTCCAATGTTTATCTTTTCCACTGATGAATTTTGTATCTTGTGTCTTTTTCGATTGTAGTGTATGGTAGAACATGTGTTAATGGGGTCACAAAATAGTCATCATGAAAAGAAGAGATGACATCCAGAATCTGTTTTACATTCAGTGCACACCATTAAACCTCAGAGAAGCATGTTAGTGCATGCATATGTGATATTCCCAGTGGATAACGAACATTTACTCACCTCCTGCTTCTCATTGCTTTCTCCATCCACTGTATATGCGTTTAACACCCCCCTCCCCCACAACCCCCAACCCATACTGATAGTTACTATGCTAAGCAAAGACTTTCAGCTTGATGGATTATTTGTCCTTGAAGCCATCAAGGTCACTCTCAGTTGCCATGGCAGCACTGCTCAAACTCACTGCTGTGATTCCTCTCCGCAAGGAGGGAACAGGTTCACGATACCTAAGCGTGTGCGTGCACACACAGCCTCGATCTGTATTAGAGAGACACTAAGTAGCTATGTGTGGACGTGCTCTTTTTTCAAAGAGACAGACACAAACAAAAAAGACACAAAAACACAAACAAGTCCACTGGGCAGCTATGCCCATTTCATCTGACAGAACACGCATTGGAATTTCAGTCTCAGGGTGACACCAACATGAAAAGCAACAGGCCTAGCTATCCCAATAACAGACAACACCTGAGTGCCTAGAGGGGAATGATCTCATTTATTATAACTCTGGGATGATGCTGTTGTCTTAAGGTAATTGTTTCTTAATGAAATGACCATTGCAGCCATCAAAACAGTCAGAATGATGGTATTATCTGTGCAGAAAGCCTGTGTCGGGAATACAGATGGGATCGGAATCATTTAACACTATGTGACCTTTGTTTACTGTGACCAATTAGCTTCATCTAAAAAGTCATTTTCAGCAGTGAAGTGGCTACACTCTGTAGTGTTCCAATAATTCAGGATGGAGGAATACACACATATCACAAAGTTTAACATTTAGGATCATCCTGCATTATGTGAGATCATCCTGCGTGATGGATGACATCGCTAATACAAAGGAAAAACATTTACCCCACCAACCCACCCCCGCAGGCCAGAAAATAAAAAATACTTCATACCTCATTGACTGGAAATGGCTAGTTGTCATTTTCTAGCTGGTGCTCAGGGGACCAAAATGCTGAATTGACTAAACCTTCTTAAAATAGTAGCATTTTGCTATTTCTCTGTAGGGAAAACTGTGAGTGACAGAAAGAGAAAAAATGAACTGGGACTAAAGGAGAAAAAGAGAGAGAGAGAGAGAGAGAGAGCTTAAAACGGTGTAATGCAGCAATGTCACAAATGGAGCATGAAGAGTATAAGAGTCATATAGGAAAAAGTACCTGTACTGTAAGTCGCAAAGCCACGGAAGTTACCCAGGAAAAGGATGAGATAGGAGAAGCTGGCACTGCTACTCGACTATGCAGTCAGTCTATTCATTCCGCTATTGTTGATTTGCTAAATTACCAGGACCAATTAAATTCACAGACACACAGACACACACACACACACACACACGCATCAATTTACCAGGACGTCCTCTCAGAGTGCATAGTCTCCTTCACACAAGTTAAATGCCATAACGGCCCTCAAGTTGAACACCTAACACAAGCTTTGACTGGATATCACTCCAGCACATTTGGGTGAACAGCTAGTGAAATCATATCAAGTTTCTGCCTGTTTTTCAGTTATATTACTTTAAAATATATGGATCCTTTGTGCATAGACCTACTCCAAAATTCTACTATGAGCTAAATTTTTTTCCAGACTTCTTATATTTTCCAGACTTTCACACAAAATTCCAGATCTTTCAAGGTCTACAAAACAGCGTTTTTAAATTCCAAACTTTTTAAGACTTTCAAGACCTGTGCAAGCAACCTGAGACTACTAATGATGAGTGCTGGTCATTCATGCCAATGTCCCCGGTCCCTTTGGTAGTGGCAGCAAATGTCACACTGTGCTGCAGCGCTGTTTACCTCCTATCTCCCCTAGCTACTCTGACAGATTGACATTAAGCCCAGTGGAAGACTGCCCAATGTTCAAGTGATGCAGTGGAAACCAGCATAAGCCAGTTTGCAGCTGAGATTAAGTTTCATGTAGACTTATGTTTAATGTCTTTTAGGAGAGTTCAACTTAGTGCTGCTGTAAATACGAGGCCAACAACAGAGACACAGGACATCACTGTCACATATGTGGACCTATTAAATATTACACTAAATTAATCTAAAGTCAAGTCAACAAAAGTATCAACAGTAAAATAAAAATAAATAAACAAACACATATAGTGATAATTGATTAGAAAACAAGCCACACTCAGATAGTAAGCAGGTACCAGCATCTGGGCATCTGAACTGTGCCCTACCTCTATAAGACAGTGGCTCATAGTTGCATTTCTGCAAAAACAGAACTGGTACTGGCCTCAATTCAGGGGATTATCAGAGACTAGGTACAGGTAGAGCTTGCAAAAAAAAAAACAGCGAGAAATACCACTGTAATTCTCTGATGACATGAATATTAAACATTAGAGCTGAAGGATATAAAATATACACGGGCCGGGAAATCCGCAAATAATTAGGCCAATGACTGGATCATTATTACAGCTCAGCAACACTATTCAGCAATAAAGTGAAGACAGCTGAGTACCTGAATCTACTGAATGGCCAGGTTATCCCATCAGTGGATTATTTATTATTTCTGAGTGCAAATCTGGATGGGAAAAAGTGTTGAGATGTTGCATAAGCACATGGAAACAATACATGGACCAATGTGCACCATAATGAAAACTAAGGGCCATCCAACAAAATATTAAGTGTGCACTTTTTTTTTTTTTTTGGCCGGGCAGTGTTTATTGACTTAGCTTCCTCTAAAATTTAAAGAAGAAGAAAATGAGAAACCTTAATAAATTGTCAACAAGGATTATTGCCTGATAGCATCACATCCATCCATCCATCCATCCATCTTCCATAACTGCTTACCCTATTCAGGGTCACGAAGGGTCAGGGTCTGCCTATCCTGAAGGCTATGGGTGCAAGGCAGGGAACTCCAGATGGGGAGCCAGCCTTCCACAGGGCACAGCAGCAGCACATCACAGAATGCAATTCCAACCAATCATATGGCACAGGCAGTTCCCAGATTAAGAACATCCAAGTTATGAATAACTCATTCTTATGAACAGACTACCATAAAGTTGATTATATAAAAAAATCTGGGATAAATACAACTGTTCATAATAACAAACGCATGCACTACTTTGTGATGGTCGTGAAAATATTGTGCGGCCTCAGCAGTTTGTTGGCTCAAGGTACACGACAGTATGTAGTTACTTTTATTAATACCGCATGATTATTTTTCTGATGTACCTTCAAATTCCACTTAGGGACAGACTTAGGGAATGGAACTCCTTTGTAACCTGGGGACTGCCTGTAGTCTTTTAAAAATGGACAACCTGTGTCTGAAAAACACAGCAAGATTCAGTTGTCGAAGCACACCACATGCTACTGTATACATGTGATTCATGAGGGAGATGAATCATGATAGGAAGTTCAGTTCAATTTACAGAACTGATTCTTTTCACATATTAATTTAAATTAATCAAATGTTCGATTCAAAGAATCGGTTGTGGGGGTACTACATTCTGCTGCACTTTGTTCAATTACTTTTATTGAAACTGAGAAGAGAAAAAAACTGAGAAAAAGTGTACTGCCAGTGTGCTCTAGTTTTATACCTACGACAAAAAACATTTACGTACGGCTTTTTAAAATTATGCCATCCACTTAATATGTCATCTTTTTTCATGTTCTAAATATTTTTAAGGGGACTCCTAAGAGAATGTAAAGCAAAAATGGAGCCTTGAAGTAAACAAATAATGGCTTGAATAATATTGTGATAATTATCGATACTGAATGATATGGGGAAAAAAATGAAATATTTTGCCATATCACCCAGCCCTATTACACATCTGCATAAATATTGAAAGTAATAAAGCTTTGCCTGATCTTGCTTCATCCTAACCCAAAATGATGCCAAAAATGGAGCAAGTAATTCGTTAGCTGCACCTTTCCTTTGACAACTTACCACATGGCTAATTTTAAACTGCTCCACAATGTACTATTTTAATTGGCTGTTCTAAGTAAATGCAATAAACCCATGGATTTGCAAAATATTGATCTTGGGAGATTTACTCAGGAAAATGATGGCATATCATTGAAATGACGATAACTGCAACGTAGTTGACACACCTAATGTTACAGACATATCATTTATGGAACCAGATGAAATTCTATAACAGCACTTTTGTTTCTCATGCTAAATTCAATGGAGGACCAGTGGGAAATTTATATTTAAAGAAAAACACGCTGATTATAATTCAAGCTAAGAAAACTAAGATAAGCATTCACAGCTCCATGCATCTAAAAGGTAGATACTTTTGTCCCATTCACGTAATATTTGTGGCAGTAGCAGGCAGTGTTTTTTCACTCTTATTGAGTGCTTAAATTCTCACCACAGCTATGTATGGAGTTTGCATATTCACCCTGTGTTTGGTTTGGGGATTTCTACAATTTGTAAATGACCTTGGTAAGTGATGCTTGGAAACTGAAATGATAGACGTTGTATTTCCCACTGTGTGTGGTAATCTGCAGAGCCAAGGAAAAGATAAATCAATGATAGTGAGAGAAAGTTAACAAGACAATATGTAAATGGGACAGAGACGGGACTGGCCCTTTATTGCCACAGCAGGATGCAATTTCACAGAAAGGTGCAATTCCACTTGGTATGACAGTGTGTTTCTGTGCTCTGCACTTCATAACCTGAGGTCCTTTGCCAGATATATAACAGACAGATTGAGAAAGGCCTTTTTTACTTTGGTTAAAAATATTAAAGTTAACATAACAGATAAACATGCTAGGGGAGAGATTTTGGTATACATGGTCTCGTTGTGGCGGATAACAGCAGGAAGGGTCTGTTTGTGGGAGACATTTCAGTGCAGGATACTTGTGAGTTTCAGTGGACAGAGGACCTCACAGGTGTCTCCGGAGAGAGGCAGGTAGCAGGAGGCATTTCAGGATAGAGGGTCTCTGAATCAGCATTCATTCTGAACTCCTGTGTCCATGGACTCTCTGCTGGTGACTGTCCATCTGCTGCACACAGAGCCAGTGAGACTTTAACCTCCTGTCGGCTTGTTCTGGAAGAAAGAAAAAAGTGATATTTAAGAATAGGTAAATTGTACCACTTGCACACTAACTTGATGCATAACTTAATTTTCGTGGTGAACTCCATAGTAGCCTTCATCTGCATCTTGGAATCCTCTATCCTCGATCACGTTAAGCGTCATTATTCGAAAATCCCAAACGCACTCTAACAACATGCGTGCAGCGATGGCCTTATTACATATTTACATGACACAACACTGCTAAAAGTTAAGCCTAAAAACAGAAGTATCAACAGTAAAATATAAATAAATAAACACATACAGTGATAATTCATTAGAAAACAACCCATACTCCGACAGTAAGCAGGTACCAGCATCAAGCTGCTCATGATGTCCCCAACAGCAAGAATGAGGGAGAGTTTACTCACCAGACAAAAGCAGATGAATTTTGTGTAGCTACATAACTCAAAAGCCAGCTGGTAAAAAAAAAAAGTTGAACCGCACCTGTTTGGCATTGTTGACACACTGCAAGTAGAGTGAGGCGATGTTGGAGCAGGTAAGAGTCTGTCCAGTGTTCTTTCTGTAGCACTGCAGGATTTGCTCTTGCAGGTCAGCGCAGATGGGGTTAATCTCATACCGCCTGGGAGAAAAGGGGTTATAGGGAACCAAATACCATAGATATTTTTATATTTTACATAGCACCTTCTCTGTCAGGTTTAACAAGCTATAACATTATACATTTCTCAAATATAAAATGAGGTAAATAATCTATTTTATGCTTTTCTTGGGCACAAACCATTTGAACAAACGGCAGAGCACAGGTTCCTAGGCTAACACAGAACAAAGGATTGGCCATGTCAAATTTAGGACCCTCCTAGAGCCGACACCTTATCGTGGTGGAGGGGTTTGCATGTTCCAGTGATCCCAGGAGCTAAGTTGCCCGGGGCTTTATGCCCCTGGTAGGGTCACCCAAGGCAA
>JAODKN010016338.1:0-11730 GCA_026774425.1 Petrocephalus zakoni | reverse complement strand
CACTTATTATTGACTGTGTAAGCTGCCATGTTGAAATGACATCACGGGGAATCTCGTACAAATCCGACTTCAACCTCAGAAAAGGGACGTGGTTCCGGAAAGACGAACGCAGGATTAGAGTTACTGAGCGGTGAAAATGAAAATGGACAGAGAAGCTATAGAAGACACAGAAAAACTTTCGCTAAAAAACGGAGCCGTGTCTGTTGTCTGGAGATATTTCGGTTTAAAGCTAAAGTTGTCGCTGTATTGTTTAGTTCAGGGGTGGGCAATCTTATCCGCAAAGGGCCGCTGTGTATGCGGGTTTTCGCTGCAACTCCCTAATTAGATCACTAATTAGAGGACTGATTGGCCCGAAGAGTCCTCACACCTGGGTTCGAACAGCTGACCTAAAGGTTATCCCGAAAACCTGCATACACAGCGGCCCTTTGCGGGTAAGATTGAGCACCATCTGTTACGCCCCAACCTTGGACTGGGGCTCTTAACAACAGCTGCTGGTTGTGTAAAATTCATGTGCGCATGTGCGTGCCTAGAGCTGCCCGGTAGAGGGAGGTGCCCGTATATTGGAGGTCTGGATAAGGGAGGTTTGACTGTACATCCTTTGTTGGGCTGTTTGATGAGGGAGCTGATGTTCAGATCCCACCTGAGGTCCTAGTAGATGATGATGCCCGGGAAAAGGAACGACTGAGGGTGATGTCATCCAAGAACTTCAGGAGCTTGGTGGAATCATAGCTGGAGGTGTAGCTGTTAGTGTACAGGGAGAACAACAGGAATGATAGGACGCCGTTTTGAGGGGATCCGGTGCTTATGGTCAGTGGGTTGGAGATGTGCTTCCCAAACTTTACATGCTGCTTCCTTTTGGACAGGAAATCGATGATCCACCTGTAGGTGGAGTTCGGCCCACCCAGCTTCCAGCTTGGAGAGCTTGTCCTGTAGCAGAGCTGGGAGGATCACAATGAATGCAGAACTGAAGTCCACAAAGAGAATCCTTGCATAGGATCCATGAGAATGTGCTGGAGGATGAACTGAAGAGTCTTGTTGACAGCATCTGTCAATATCTGCAGACCTATTGGTTCTGTAGGCAAACTGCATTGGGTCCTGGCAAGAATCAGTGATAGATCTGAGATGAGACTACAAGACGCTCAAATGGCTTCAATACCACAGAGGTCATGGCGACAGGTCTTTAGTCGTTCATTCCTGTAATCCTGGGCTTTCTGGGAAGGGAAAGATGGTGGAGGTCTTGAAGCAGTCTGGCACATGGTGTGTCTCCAGGGAGGTGCTGAGGATGTCTGTGAGCACTGGAGACAGCAGGTCAGCACAATGCTTCACTGTGGTGTGGGAGACAGTCTGGGCTAGCTCCTTTGTGGGTTCTGACGATTGAGCTTCTCGTTAACTTCCTATTTGTGGTAGGGGGAGGGGGCTGTTCGGAGCAAGTGGATATGTACTGGCCCCAGCTGCCATTGAGGTGATTGGTGGTTGAGTGGCGGTGCTGGTGAGCTGGAGCTGATGACTTTGCGCACTGGGGGTGGTGTCAGGAATGTCCCTTTGTTTTTCAAGTCACCAGTAGAATTTGGTCCGTTCATTGGCAAGGCTCGAGTTGTTGGAGTGGGGGGTTTGTAGCTGGTGATTTTCTGAAGTCCTTTCCAGATGGAAGTCGAGTTGTTGGTTGAGAATTGCTGCTCCAATCTCAAAGTACAAGCATTTGGCCACCTTCACCAGCTTGCCTAGCCTGGGTTTTGCTTCTTTGTACCCATTCCGGCCCACGCTTCTGAAAGCCTTTTTCTTCTCCAAACATAGCCATGTGAGTCTAGCTGTGAACCTGGTTTTGTCATTATTATAATTCACCCTGGTGTATGTTGGAATACAACAGTGTTCCCAAAGGTTGGGAGAGCTTGCCCTGGAGCACAGCTAGGATGATCACATTGAATGCAGAACTGAAGTCCACAAAGAGATTTACACTGCCCGGCCAAAAAAAAAGTTGCACAATTTAATATTTCATTGGACCACCCTTAGCTTTGATTATGGTGCACATTGGTCCATGCATTGTTTCCATGTGCTTATGCAACATCACAACACTTTTTCCCATACAGATTTGCACTCATTTATCACAGAGATCTTATATTTCAGATAGGATGAATTTAACCACTCCATAAAGTATTCTTCAGCACATCTCAAAGACTTTCAGTTGGGTTAAGGTAAGGACTCTGTGGTCACCAATTCACATCTGAAAATGATTCCTCATGCTCCCTGAACCACTCTTCAACAATTTGAGCCTGATGAATCTTGGCATTCGCATTCTGTAATATCCCCATGCCATTAGGAAAGAAAAAATCCATAAATCCATTGATGGGATAACCTGGCCATTCAGTAGATTCAGGTACTCAGCTGACTTCACTTTACCGCTGCATAGCATTGCTGAGTTGTAATAATGATCCACTCATTGGCTTTTAAGTATTTGCTGATTTGAAATTCTAATGGAATTTTGGCCGGACAGTGTATGTCATCACAGCATCAGTGTACTAGTCCAGGCTATCATTTGCAGTCCTGGCGGTGTTCCAATTAGTACAATCCAAGCACACACGGCTCATCCACTGCCACACTGCTCCACATTTTTGACCTTCTCACAATTGGTTTAGAATGTTTTAGTTTCTGCCTCTGTATGGGGAACAGATGGACCATGATCTGGTCAAGGTGGCCCAGTGCACAGCACAATAAGCATTGATGACTGTTGTGTAGCAGTGGTCCAAAATGTTTTCCTCTCTGGTTGTATCTAGGAAGAGTCTGACTTAAGTTGGCTTTGCAAAAGTTGCCACTTACGATGACCAGGGAATCTGGATTTGTCCGCTTCGCTTTCAGTATCTGATCAGTATGCCCCAGCGGTGCTTTGTGCACTTTAGCTTGTGGTGGAATGTAAACACTGACTAGAATGAAGGATGCAAACTCGCAGGGAGAGCAGAACGGTTTACAATTAAGAGATTCTTACTCAGCAGAACCATAATGCCAAATGACTCACATCATTGCATCAGCCGTCATTCATTTAAAAAAAAAAAAGGAAGCAAATCCCACCTCCTTTCGTTTTGCATGAGAGTCCTGTATTATGATCAGCACAGAAAAATTACAGAGTCCGGTACGGTACCGCACAGCCACAATTCTGCGAAGCACGATTTGCAGGACATGGAGAACATGGAGTAATTTGTCCATTTTATTACCCAGTGTATGCATGTTGGAGAGGAATATTGCAGGCAGTGGTGTTCATAAACTGGTCCATAAGTGAATATTTAGGCCAATTCTTAGGAACATACAACTGAGAAATCAGTACAAGTGGCTTATTTGGTGAAACCTCCAAAACTGACAAAAATGAAGACGAGAGAACATTTTAATGACTTGAGGACCACTGCGATTAAGAAGTCATAAGTGACCTGACATCACATGGTCATGGGCCATCATAGCGAAGTGGAAGACAACTGGAAGCATAGTGAACCAGCCTAGGGCAGGCTGCACTGTTAAAATATGTCAAGAAATCCAGTCAGATAAGTAAGAGCAAATCCTAAGGTGATGTGCACAAGACTATAGTATCGAAGGTTTTGCATAGAAAGGGGTTGTATGGCAGAGCTGCCAGAAAAAAAGCTGCTACTACAAAAATGTCTTCCGATAGCTTGATTAGCATTCGCTAACAAACATCTCGAGTCCTGCATTCTCACTGTGTACTTTGGTCTGATGAGAAAGATGTTTGTCTGGCATATAAAAGGGACTGCTGATGGTTCGGCAAACACCATACCTACTATCAAGTATGGTGGGGGAGCATCATGTTTTGGAGCTGCTTCTCTACGGCAAGCGCTAGGTCCCTTGTCCGTATTGAAGAATGGATAGTGAGAAGTATATCCAGATTTTGGAAGAGAACCTTCAAATGTCAGCCATCAAATTGGGACTCGGACGACGCTACCACTTTCAGCTGGACAATGACCCGAAACACTGCAAAAGAGAGCACAGCATGGTTTGACAAAAAGAAGATCCAGGTTTTGCAGTGGCCTAGCCAGAGTCCAGCTCTGAATCCGATTGAAAATTTGTGGCATGATCTCAAAATTGCAGCCTTCAAACTTGGCCCAGTTGGAGCAGTTCTGCAAGGAAGAATGGGAAAAATTGCCTCCATCTAGATGTGCTAAGCTTGTAAATGGCCATCCAAAGCAATCGCAAGCAGTTATTGCTGCAAAAGTTGCTGCTACCAAGTACTGGCTGTCATGTGAAAGAAACATCACTGTCATTTGCATTTGTTTAGTTCACCAAGCTCTAAATGTTTCAAAGTATGTACACAGTGAAATAACAGTTCACTGTGATACTCTGCATTTGTGATATTTGTGGGTTGTAATGATGTAAGATCGAAATACAGTGCCTTTCCAGAGGGGCTTTTAATACTTTTTCAACCCACTGTAAACACTCCAGGATATAGCCATAGCAAAACCATTTCTGCATGAATGTTGTTGGTTGATTGGTTAGGTCACCATGTCACCTTGTTTAGTCTTTTTATGTATCTTGTCTGTTACATCTCTTGTCACCTGTTTTCAAGCCTTGGACTCGAGCTGTTTTGGGTGTGGACTTTACACCTGTGTCACCTTGTTTTGTAGACTGATGAGTGAACTGCAGCGTAGCGGATCCTTGCATTTAGATGGTGATTTTTAGTTATTAAGCAACACTTTCTTAAAAGTGCTTGCACTTTTAAAGCAACATTCCTTCTCTCAAATTTTGCTATATTGGAAGACCCACCGACACTACCCATTTGAGCTTGTCAATAATTAGCACGCTCTTTAATGATTGATTAACCCTGCCTGGAGGAGTTTGGTGTCACAGTTAACAAACATGTTGATTTTCTTAGACGGGATGAAAATCCATTTAATATGTCCCATACATTTTTTTTTTTGAGCTGTCCTTTAACTTGCTTTTGTTTCCATTTCTGTAAGTAAGCACAGTGAGAGGGGAACAAAAGGGAGGGGGCTTTAAAATGAGGTCTGCTGTCATTAGTGGGAAAGAGGAAAGGAGGTCAGTGGGTCAGTGACACCAAGTCCGTGTCGACCTCAGGGAGCCATGGAGATCCGGAATGTACCGCTGGACTCAACAGGCCGGGACCCCTCACATTCCAGAATGAGCCACGCTGACGCCCATTGGGCGGAGTGTGTGCTGCTGAGCGTGTGAGCATGCATGTCTGTGTGAGTTTCTGCCCCCTAACAAAATTTAACCCTTCTCAGCAGTCTGTTCATGTGGGTGTAGTTTAAAGGATGTCAGTAATATCTTCCTGTCCTGTGTCAGGATAGGGCACGACAACATGTTTTTTTACTTTGTTTGGATGACGCAGCTGCGAGTGTGTGATTTAGGTCTGGTTCCAATGGAACTCTACGTCCTTCCTCTATCAGAGTCCTGAGTAACAGTATCTTACAGATGACTGTAGTAAGCATCCTATGATATGGCAGGAATGGCTTTCATCCATTCATCCCATTGTTTCTTATCCAATATTCTTCAGTGGTTTTAAAGGCTCCTAACCTGATCACCTGACTCTTTTGCTTTGGACCCCATAAAGCAAACAACAGACATTTTTTTTTCTTTGATCCCGGTGGGGAAATTCTTCTTCTCACCTCCCCGAGGCTTGGCCATGAAGGGCAGCAACCTTGAGGTGCGCCCAGGGAGCTGGGGGGGTGACGTGCCGAGGCTGGGCTTGAACCGGTGACCTTCCGATTATAGCCACACTCTGCCCCCAAATCATACCTGTTGACTGGTTCTTGTGTCCCCTTTCCATCCCCAGGGAGGAACGGAAGGACCCTTTGTCGGCGCTGGCACGGGAGTATGGTGGATCAAAGAGGAACGCCCTGCTGAAATGGTGCCAGAAGAAGACGGAAGGATATCAGGTACAGGTCATGTTTGGAGGCGAGAAATCCCAAGCATCCCGTGGAAGGCTGGTTTGGGATTCCTAGCTCTACTGTCTTCATGGGGCAAGATCTATAGCTTCAATAAATAAAAGACAAGTATGCCTCTGGTAAAACATCAGCTAATGATCTGTGAGCAAGAGATGCTCAACTAAGTCTGTTATGACTAGAAGACAGCATCTCCACTTGGTGGATGTTTTGCAAGGTGACAGGGTTGATGTAGGCATAGGAGTATGAGGGACAGCTCTGGTCCACTGGACAAAAAAGACACAAAGTAACTGATCAACTTTTGTTTAATGTTGAATTAAAGAATTGCATTGAAGGGACAAGCTGTGATGTCATCACATGAACCATTACAAACCCAGCTCATAACCAGCAGACATACAGTGAATGGTTCTGGTGTTTTTGTTATAGCATGGAGCAATTGTTTGGTTTGGTTTAGATCCACTATGCTTTTTAGAGAATGAGGGTTTTGAAGCTCTTTTGGGATCTGATGGTACCCTGATGCTGTATTGGGACTGTGTACTGGTCAGATATATACAGTGTTTGTGTATGTACAAGTTTTGCTCTACTTGTGAGGACCAAAGGAACTCAAATATAGCAACCAAATCCTCAAAAAATGACTATTGAGGTCCTCACTACTTCAGATTTCATTTTATTTTCTGTGACTATTCTGTGAATATGCAGTCAAAAAAAAAATAAAAAAATATTCTATTTGATTACTTGTGGTAAAGCTTTGTGGTGTTGGGATTTGGGTTTTCCCCCGTAGAAATGAATGCACGGTCTTCACTAAGATAGGAATACAAACGTGTGCGTGTGTCTGTGATTATATGATATTAAAAATGAATAATAAGGAACTGTGCTTAATTTAAAAAGCTGTTTGGCAGCTGCCATATGCTTGCTTATTTAGGGAAAGTAACACTTATCTGCCAGCTGTTTTCAGCATTTGCTTGATCATTTGGATGACAGCCAGCACGTTTGTGAAGGTGATTAATCGTCATTGTTGACGCACATAATGCACAACAACGAAATGTGTCCTCTGCATTTAACCCATGTGACATTGTCACACAGCAGGGGACAGCTACTTGAGCGCCCAGGGAGCAGTGCTTGGGGACTGTACCTTGCTCTATGTACCTCAGCGGTACTTGCGGGTCAGGGACTCGAACTGGCAACCTTTCAATTACACGGTTGCGTCCTTAACCACCTGCCTTCCTATTTACATGCACAGTTAAGTCAGCCTACGGTTATAGCTTGACTAGGCCTTATAATTTGACTACTATTCTTGTCCCAGTATACAAGCATGGGAGGGGAATAAGTTTATTGACCAAAGAATGTGCGATTCTACTACAGTAGGTGGCGATATGGCTCTTTTCAGCTTGTTAGTATTGGCCATTTTCTGGTTGAACTGTCATGTCACAGATCCAAAAAATTGACAGACAATTTACAGTCCCGACGTTACTGGGCTATTAAGTTTTCCTATTGGGCTCCCAAAAAAACCTGAAATTATAATCTGAGTGAAGTCAGATTCTCTCCTTTATTTGCTTTGTCCGCTCTCATGACTTGCTATATGAATAAAAAAGAAAGTGATCACGGAACAAGCCGGTTTTTAATGATGATATGTCTGCAGAGACGTGTGCCTGTACGTGTGTCTAATGAATTTTGTTCTCTTTCATATGATGTTTGGCAAATACAATTAGTGCATTACTGCGCCCCCCAGTAAAGGGCTGTAGTTCTCTCTTCATTAAGGGCGCTTTTCCACTACAAGTACTGTACTTTTGGTACTTCCAGAAAGGGTAAAAACAGTCTTAATTATTATTCCTTTTATAGATTATCCAGTATATGTTTAATAAATCATTCTAAAGCTTACCTCCACTGCTTTTGCATGAGCGCTGTATGCTTTCTCCGAGACTATCATAATTCTCTGCCCAGAATAAGACAGAATACAAACATTTTAGCGAAACAAACTCCCTATGCTATAATCCATGTTATTGAAAGTAAGATGAAGCCTGATCTCACTATAGCTGACTAGCGATATAAGAACTACATGTACATAACATGCAGTCTTACATTTAATATCGCACACCATCCAGCTGTATAACGTACTACAACAATTTTTCAAATTGAGTACAAAATACCCCACCTCGCGATGTGATGTCTCAGCACCGGCATCAGTTTTTACGCCAGTGGAAAACCAACACCTTGAAGTACCATACTTTGTTGAAGTAGCAAAAGTACGGCATCTGGTGCAATGGAAAAGTGCCCTTTGGATTCCTCTTCTGTGTACTAGCTTCTTCTGTTATGTCCTGGTCAAAGTCCGGGGTGGGAACTGTGGAGCATTACACAGTGCCTAGGCCAGTTTAAGTCCAATTGAACGTATACATGCAGGACTAAATTGACTCCCAACCCCATTATCTGGGTGTGTTAGTCCGACTTTAGTTAGCTAGTCGATTTAGTACAATTTCAATCGGACTAATATATTTACACTTTTTAAAAGGTCTGGTTTTAGTCAGACTAATACAATACTATCAGGTTGAGGTCAGGGCTCAGTGCAGGCCAGTCAAGTTCCTCCACACCAAACTCGCTCATCCATGTCTTTATAGGCCTTGCTCTGTGCACTGTGCACAGACATGTTGGAACAGGAAGGGGCCATCCCCAAACTATTCCCACAAAGTTTGGAGCATGAAATTGTCCAAAATGGCTTCATATGCTGAAGCATGAAGAGTTCCTTTCACTGGAACTAAGGGGTTGAGCCTAACCCCTGGAAAAACAACCCCACGCCATAATCCCTCCTCCACCAAACTTTACACTTGGTACAATGCAGTCAGGCAAGTACTGTTCTCCTGGCAACCACCAAACCCAGACTTGTGCATCGGATTGCCAGACAGAGAAGCGTGATTGGTCACTCCGGAGGACACGTCTCCACTGCTCTAGAGTCCAGTGGCAGTGTGCTTTACACCACTGCATCCGATGCTTTGCACTGCACTTGGTGATGTAAGGCTTGAATGCAGCTGCTCGGCCATGGAAACCCATTCCATGAAGCTCTCTACACACTGTTCTTGAGTTAATCTGAAGGCCACACGAAGTTTGGAGGTCTGTAGCTATTGACTCTGCAGAAACTTGGTGACTCCTGCACACTGTGCCTCAGCATGCGCTGTCCTCACTCTGTGATTTTACGTGGCCTACCACTGTGTGGCTGAGTTGCTGTTGTTCCCAATTGCTTCCATTTTGTTATAATACTGCTAACAGTTGAACGTCAAGTAATTAGTAGTGAGGAAATTTCACGAATGGACTTATTGCACATGTGGCATCCTATCACAGTACCTCCTTTGAATTCACTGAGCTCCTGAGAGCGACCCATTCTTTCACAAATGTTTGTAGAAGCAGTCTGCATGCCTAGGCGCTTAATTTTATACACCTGTAGCTATTGAAGTGATTGGAACACCTGAATTGGAGGGGTGTCCCAATCCTTTTGGCAGTATCGTGTAGGTGTGTTGTAGACTGGCTGGCGGAGTGAGTATGAAGCGCACATAGCTTCCTCCATCCTTGTAACATGAGTCCCGTTGGGCTCCTGTCTTTGGCTCTTAGATGGCAAGTGCTAAGAAGTGGGGCTCCATTGTTTCCTCCCTGCCCTGGGGGTATGTTCCATGTTGGCCTCATTTGGAGGGATGCACTCGTGAATTGTGGCTGTGTCAAAATCTGTCATGTCCTTGAGGTCTGTCACATTTCCCCTGAGCCCTGGAATGCCCTTTCCCTATGTTAGTAACTCTGCCTTTCCTTCATTTCCTCACAGGTCTCACTTTGGGGTTTTACAGTCATGCAGTTGAATATTGCTTTGCATTTACTAAAAACGGTTCAGCCCACATTGTTCACATTCCAGTACATTTCTCCTGGGTCTGATGCAAAATGTTGCCTCCACAGTATTGATTTGGTTTATTAGAATGTAGTTAGTCATTTGTTCTCACCCTGGGTTGTTCTTTTTCCCCCCTTCCTGCATAACGTTCAGATGCTGGGTTTTTATTCGTATTATTGTTGCTTGGAGACCCATTTCTGTAACGTACCGGTTTGCTAGGCTGGATCTGCCCATATCCCTGTCAACAGCGCCACGCTGATCTGCAGTGTGTTGGGCAGGTGGCATTCATCTTTTCATTACAGCGGTCCCTCGCTATAATGCGGTTCACCTTTCGCGACCTCGCAGTTTTGCAGATTTTTTTCTAGTGCAATTTTGCATGCTTTTTTTTTTTTTACTTTACAGCGCATTGTGTTCTGGGTCCTGATTAGCGCATTGTGTTATGGGTCCTGATTGGCTGTAGACCATTGTCAATCAATCTCCTCCGTGCCGTGTCTCCTGTACAGTACAGAGTGCATTCAGCTTGTCAAATTTACATATCTTCGATCGTTAGCAGAGTGACTGAAGTGCTGTACTGTATGTTTGTAAGTTTTCTCCCCAACAAACCCAACAATGTCGATGAAACGTTTTGCACCATCAAAGGCACCTGCGGTAGCACCCAAAAGGCAGAGGAAGATGCTAAGAAAAGTGTGTAAAGTGTGTAGTGAGGGGTTTTACAGCCTTAAAACATCTATAATAATTGTAAAAAATAAAGCTGACTACTTTGCGGATTATCGCGGATTTCGCCTATTGCGGGTTATTTTTAGAACGTGACTCCCGCGATTAACGAGGGACCACTGTATATCATTAAAAATAATATTTACTAATACTTACACGAACTATATTGCAAGGCAAGTTTATTTGGACAGTACATTTCAATCAGTAACACAGTAACACAGTGCTCTACATCAAAATATTAAAACCATAAAATCAAAGTGCTTTACCTTTAATAAAATGAAATAAGACAAAATGAAATGCACAAGAATAGATAGATAAATAGATAAAATACAAATAAACTATATATAAAAGCATTTCTAAAATAACTAATAAAAACCACACAAAAAACTAGTTTAAACAATTTAAATGAAAATTGAATGTATAAAAATAAAAAAATGGAAAATTCACAATGCTGCCCCTGACCAGTGGCCGGAGCCTGCAGACCATGCTCTGTGTTTCCTTGGCTGTGTCACCATGGAGAGGTGAGCTACACCTGTCGTTCTGCTGTTGTGACAGGGTAGTGAATTTGTCATAGCAGAGGGTAGGGGTGTGCACAGGCTTGTAATCTGAATTTACTTCCTGACCCGATGCCCTGCTTTTAATAGCCTTGAGCAATGAAGATACTTAACCTGCTATTGAGGTGATTCAGGTTATTATGTCTGTAAAAATCATTGATGAAAAAGTCACTTTGGGTAAAAGCATGTTCTGAGCAATGAATGATCTTTGATGATGGTGATGATAATTATACAGTTGAGTGGCTGTAAATGCAATTAGACTTTGATGACTGAGTCCCCTGGTCACTGTCCTCCATCTGTAGCAAAGTGGCAGTCACTGTTGTGCAGGGCCACTGCAGTTTTAAGCAGCCTACCTCTTTAACAGCTTACCCGCTCTCTGCAGCCTGGTGTATGCCAGTGAGAAGGCTGTTACCAGGGCCTGCTTGGGCACTGCGCCTTCCAGTGAGGACAGCTGGGCGGCCAATGGCGTTGCATTCTGTAGGATGGGGTGGGGAGGGGGGGGCTGATTATCTGCCATTGTGGCCCCATTGTGACCTGATGGCTTCAGAATGGACTGGTGAAGATGAGTTTGTTAATTTTTTTTCTTTTTCCCCAATCTTCTTGTGCTGGCCCAACCTCTTCCACCTGACACATGAAATTGTAGTTTGGGGGGGGGGGGGGGGGGGGGGGGGGGGGGGGGGGGGGGGGGGGGGGGGGGGGGGGG
>JAODKN010016336.1:0-11754 GCA_026774425.1 Petrocephalus zakoni | reverse complement strand
ACCGTACCTTTATTTGAATTTAAAAATATGTATTAAATATTTAATATTCTTATGCTACATATGTAACCTTAAGGTAACATTCAGGGAACATACTCTAAAGGTTATTTTATAGTTCTATAAAAATAACCTCAAGGGAACGTTCACAGAACGTTCCACAGAAGGTTCCACATAATGTGACCTTCAGAGAACCTTTAGGGAACGTTTCCAGAACGTTCGGTGTTTGCTGGGATACTTGGCAAATAAAATACTTGGCAAATAAACCGGTTTCTGATTCTGATTAAACCTGTTTCGTAGAATACCCACTGCTCCGAGCAGGTTTGAGGATGAGGATATTGCTATAACAATACATCCAGCAAGAGTTTTGAAGAACCGACAGATCTAGGATAATGCCGAATCGTCAACAATTTCATCCGGCTAAACGAGTAATCCACGTACGGAGAATACCCCCCTGGACAACCGAAAATCGCAAATCAGTAAAAACTCAACCCCACCCCAACTGGTCAAAAAGTGCTGAGGAACATGAAAACCATGGTAGATAACTATTCCTTATGAAGTACAAGAACAAATTAATGTAATTAACCCATTCATCATATAAAAATATTTCCCCCTTCTTTGTAACTTTTTACGAGATCGCTTTTCATATACAGAGACGTTTGTTTTTCCAAATAAAGTTGAAATTCCATTCCATTTCTTTACATCTAAATGATATTGGCAAAGCATTAGCGAAGTAAGTGAGTCTTGATGAAATTTACATTTTTGTTATCGGCGTTCTTCCAAATATCTCTGTATTTCAGACATTTTACTCTTCTTTTTAAAAACTAGGGCTTCCCTTCTAGTATAATATTTCTGCGCTCTTTTCGGTCTCGTTCTTGTACAATTTCTATGTCCGCGAACGCTACCAGACATACGCATGCGCAGTCATAGCTGGTGGTCGCGCAAGTGCTGGACGGCTTTTGTCTTGCTGTCGGACCTGGGCTGTGCTCCGGGGATATATTGCGGCAGGCGCACATGATTATTATTTTTGTTCACTATTAAAGCCTTTCACATATATTTTAAGGATCTGCGTGTGAAATACGCCGTATCCATAGGATCCGTTTAGACAATTTTTCTTTCTTCCTAAGGGTAAGTTGGATTTTACTTTATTTGAAAATCATCCTGCTTTTCTAGCGTTTTTTTTAAAAGACTGTTTGGCCAACTTTTCCTTCCATGCATTCCCATTATTGGGACGGTGGGGGACAGATTACTTTGTCGAGACACCTTATTTTGCACAGTATTAGTTGGTTTACTTGGTTGTGCCCAGGGTTTGTGCAGCGCGGCGTGTGATTCATGTCAACATGGAGGAGACGGGTAGGACCTAGAAATCAGAAGTGGGGAACCCATTAATAGTTCGTAAAAAGCAGCGATCGAAAGACCAAACTCCGTTGCAAAAATCAACACGTGTTTACACCTTAGGGAATAGCAAAAGTAGACTTTTCAAGATTTTAATGAAACGCATCCATTACGCTGTTTACGCACTTCGGTAAAAAGGGGGATGGGCGATTTTTTTTTGTGGTTGATCCTAATCCTCTTTTTATTAAAATGTTATTTGCTCGAGCGCAACATTTTATTGAATGAGTCTACAAGGTCTGCATTGATTTTGTTCAATATGGATGATAGTTGCTAGTCTCCATGGAAACGCGTTATCGTACGGCATGAATCAACAAGGACCAGCAATGCCGATTGTGACACAATTGACATTTTATACGTGGAGTTTGTGTTGATCTCATTCCTGGACTTCTATACGGCGATGGGCGATATTAGGCCATTTTAGATAAGTAAAAAATAACAGGAATATCAAACTGCTTAACTTTTTTTTAATTGATGACATACAAAACACTCTAAATGTTAATTGCATTTTAAAAGTCATAGAGAATTAAAACGGTACAGTAAGAGATATGTTGTGGCGACGTTATTCATGAAGGGAACTTGATGTAAGCGGGAGGAATTTAGAAGACTTACCTTTGATTGTCGCGCAGGTTCGCAACGGTAGGTACGGATAAACCGCACTACATACGGCACTAACGAAGCGAGCGCTGTGCGTCACGCACACTCAGCCTCCACTACGTCTGATTAATCGGCCGATGCAATAAAATGCTTAAAAATCTGTCAACCGCGTAATAATAATATCTTTATACTAATACTTTTGACTGATAACGTGCAATATAATACCAGGCTGAAGTTGGTTTCTTATTCGCAAAATCCGTTCCACCTTAAACAGACACAATTCGTGATCTGTCATATTTCCAGCTATCGATCTTGTCAACATCACAGCGTCCGCTCAAAACCATTACACCATCCGATAGAGCAACTATTACACTTACTATGTCCAGAGTGTGAAGATATTTTACTGTGCAATTTTAAAAATAACGCCTTGTGAAATTTGGCATTGTTTCTCATAAGACGCATTGGAAATCAATGTGTGATCTGTCATATTTTCAGCAGTTTATCTGGTCAAAATCAAAACGTCCGCTCAAAACCTTAACAACATCTGAAAGAGCAATGATTACACCTACTATACGCAGAGTATGAACATATTTTACTGTCGAATTTAAAAAATAGTGCCCTATGAATTTTGGCATTGTTTCCTATTAAGACGCATTGAAAATCAATGTGTGATCCGTCATATTTGCAGCAATTTATCTGGTCAACATCAAAATGTTCATTGAAAACTTTAACACCATCTGATAGAGCCATGATTGCATTTATGATTGCATTTACTATGAAGATATTTTACTGTAGCATTTTAAGAATAATGTCATGTGAAATTTGCATTTTTATTTTTTCCTTTTCCCAAAACATTGGCAGGTACAGTATCTCCTCGTAGAGTACTTTTTTTTTTTTTTTTACCTAGACATGTCCTTTTTAAGCAACGATTTACTCACCAGCTCACCATCTGCACTCTTTTTCTCACTACACGCTGTTTCTGTTTTTGTGTCACAGTGGTGCAACCAAATAAAAGCTATTACATGATTGGATATTTGTGTGTCACGAGACACGATAGGCTGGGGGGAACACGCTTAGGTCTTGTGCACGCAACCGACTCTTATGCATTCATTAAATACATTAAGCACTTTTTTGAAACTGTCAAACATTCTATTGAGTGGTTTTCTTTGTGCTTGTTGAAGTGTCTATAGCAATACATATCACTGTTGTTTTACCACCGAGGCCTATTTCATTGTGATCCAGAACATGTTGCCAGCGACACATTGGGTCTTAAATTGTATTAAACTTTTGTCAAGCATTTGTCATATTGATATCAAAGGTTGATTATATATACACCTTACGGTGCAACCTAGGCACACCATCAGTGACGTAACCTGAGGTTATTGAGTGTTTCGGGTATTTCAACTTCTTAAACCCTTGCCCCAGCAGCCCAGTCAATATCAAAGCGAATAATTTTGTGATATCACAATTGTTTTATTGCCCAGCCCTTTTTTGTCTTATGTGAAACATGTAGTATTGCTTTACGTTGTGTTGGGGGGGGGTCAGGAGCTGAAAAAGGTACTGGAATATCAATAAAATATATTTTAATGTTTTTGCATTTTAAGTAATGTGAGAAAAACAAATTCATTTATTGAAGACTGTAGCGAGTTTGTATGTCTAATTCTGATGTGTGTGTCATGATAAAAAAAAATCCAAAGGCAAGATTCAGTGTTTTTATTTAAAATTTTAAATTTTCAATTTTAATTATATAGTGCATTTTCACAACATTACATTGTCTCAATGCACTTTACATAATCTCTGCCACATAAACCCCCAGTGAGCAAGTCAGAGGTGACAGTGACAAGGAAAAACTCCTTAGAAGGAAGAAACTTTGGGAGGAACCAGACCCAAAGGGGGAGTCCATCCTCCAGGGGCCGGCAGAAAGTTTATATAGAACAGGTGTTGAAATTTCTATCTCTATGCAGGGGCAGGCAGGTCCCGGCACGTGGTGCTTGATTCTGCTTCTGATGGCACAATGAACAGTGGTACAGCGGCAGGGAAGGAAGGAGAGGCATCGCAGGAGCAAAGGGCAGGCAGGCAGGAGGGGAGTCACCGGAGGTAGTGGTATTGCAGACACCAGAGTAGGTGGAAAATCTTCAAACTCATGGGTCTCCAGGCAGCACACCCCTGAAGGGGTGGGGGGGAAGTAAGAAAATAGTGCATTAGCCAGAGTTGGGGAAACTAGAGGCAGTGCAAACAATTGGTTGAGTGCAACATCCATCTAGGCTTTGGCAGATATGGCTATAGCAGCATGAATAAGAGGGAGAGGCAGGTGGGAACACAGGCATGGGGAGTCACTGATCATCAGCACTCTAGTGTAAGGCTAGAGTGACAGCACTGATGCATCAGTTCATCAAAAGCCAAGGACCCCGATCCCCACTCAGCTCTTTGCCTCATACTGTGGGCCTAACTGGGAGTGAGCGACTAGCTGGAGCTAGAACTAGGTTCCCTATACGCTAAACTATACAAGTGCGTTTTTAATCTAGACTTGAAAAAGATAAAATAAATGGCACCATTTCCATTAATTCTTTTTGACTGAATTCTAATTAGTGAAATTTGCTGGGGGGAACTGAGGGAAAGTTTCTGATGTATTTTAAATGTAGTTAGTGAGAATAACAAAGGCATAAAAGCAACCTGAATTATGTAATCTGGTTTACAGCTTTCTTTTTTTACTGATAATTTGATATATTTAGTTATTCCATATAAAATCACCCAAAGTTACAGTTTTTTTAAAGTTACAGTTGTATTGATTGGGGTCATTCTGGCTCGACTCAACAAATGGTCCACACTTGACCATCTCAGATTTGTTCAATTTAACCATTTGAGCTTCTGGAACACAATAAAACCCTTAAAACAGAAACACCATTGTAAAGGAACCCTTGAACTTTCGAATAACACCATGTAACAATATGTAACAATAACAACATGTGACAATATTTTGACAGATTTCAGAAAGATTTAGGGTACATGCTACAAGCTAAGTTAATACATATTTGGAATTATACCAAACACTTTGTTGATATGCAGTGATCGCAGTATTTTAGGATTTTTCAAAAATGTATTTCTGTGCTTTATCAATTTACAATTAACGATTTAAAAAGAGTTAAAACACTTAAAAACTAATGCATTAAACAGCAACATAACTTTTATAAAGTAAAATTTCTTTCAAAAATCTTACATTTTTTAATTAATAAATTTATTCCATTTTAAATTCCATTTTAATTAACCAGCCTTTCTCTTGTAGATCAAGAGATTCTGTAGTTGATGGTTAAGTTAATCCATATTCATATTATTACCGTTGTTATTATTATCTGCTTGGTACTCATATATTGAATACTTCATTACCTCTTCCCCTTCTTCCTTTCTATCTTCACCGTACAAACATTGGTTACATATCGTTCAACTTATAATAATAAATTTACACGGCATAAATTTATGGAAGGCCAACAGGGCCAAAATGTCTTAAAACTTTATGCCTAAAGACGTCAAATATTAACACCCACATATGTCAAATTTGCATGCCTTTGGACACATGTCAGTTTTCACACCCAAAGATGTCAATTTTTCACACCTTCAGACATAAAAAATCAACGTAGATTTTTTACGCCTACAGACGTAAATTTGCTGACGTTGACAAAGCGACCCTTTCAAAATAAAAGCACCACCAACTCCTGTCCACAAACGCCTTAATCGAGTACTTCTCTCTTTTTTAATTAGGACATTACACTAAATTATTTAAAAATATAATACTCATACAATAAACAATAATAATCAAATATCTATATGTATGCATATATTATTAATATTCTTACAATTTTTGTTGGTACTAGTAGTTGTATTTAAAATTTTGTACTATTCTTCTTATTATTATTTTTATTTAAGTGAGTAATTATTTGTCACTACAGCACAGTGCACCTCAACTAAATGTGACCTCTACATGTGACCCATCTGTGACAGAGCAGTGGGCAGTATGGAAGGAAAATTTAAAGTAATGGTAGGCCAGGGTTGGGTGGCATTGTGGGATGGTTCACATGTTGTATCACATGTGGGATGTTATATCTCAGGTTCTGTTGTTTTGGGGATGGTGCTGTGTGGCCTTGCCTCACAGTTAAAGGGAACATCTGAATGGGGTATAAAGGAGGCCTGCAGGAAGGCCTGAAATTTAGTTGCTATACTATGCTGTATGCAGTTTGTTATATGGTAGTGTTTGAGCCTATAAGCAAGTTATGTGCCCATAAGAGTTATTCCTATGTGAGAGTTGCATATGCTTACTCAGTAGTTTTATTTAGGTAATGTGTGGTTGTAGCTTCCCTTATTGATTTGTAGTGTTGTGAGCCATGCCTGCCATGGACCCCAGAGGGGGGCTGCACCTTTTGGTGGGTTGGAAGTGGAATTTCCCTAATGCTTAGGGTTTTTACCTTCCTTCCTGGGCTGGATGGACAGGATTATGTGTAGGACCCATAGAAGGCCTTGGCCTAACGGGATCGGAACATCCTTGAATTAGACCAATAGACGTGGCGAATTTTGTTTGTTGTATGTTCAATGCTTGGTTTGTAGATATTTGGTAACCAATCAGTCCATATAGGGGAATTCATGTTATAGTACATTAACCTGCAGATTTCTGGGTGCGGTGTGCATTGCGCATTGTACCCGAGTGTGGATGAAATGCTATGCTGTATTGCTGAATTATAGAGGATTATAGAGTCATAGATGATTAGGTTAATTCTGACTTCCACAGGCAGCTGACAGCAGCGCGCCAGTAGCAGTGCTTGGAGATGGTACCTTGCTCATGAGTACCTCAGTGGTGCCTTAGCCACTCTGGGAGATGAGCAAGGTACAGTACCCAATTATTACTGGGGGATAGCCTGTCAACAGGAGGGTAAAGTATTTAAAAATATTTTTTTAAATATTCAAAATGTTTGTACAATGTCATCATCTCTAAATTTAATCAATAAAAAAACAAATATATTTTCTTTTAATTCATAAATCAGTATATATAAGTAAGTCAGCCCCTTTGTCATATGTATGGCATAGCATTTTGCTTACAATCTTGTCAAGTTTTATACTGTATACCGTATGCCCACTTCACCTCTATTGGCACACAAAGACAGAGAACAGTCAGAGTGAAAGAAGGTGATTCAAGATTCTTTGTCACATGCATAGTTATACAGGTACAACATGCTGTGAAATGTATAGTGAACCATCCCATAGAATATTTAATTAAACAAAAAACAAGTTAAACATAAAATTTGTAAAACAATGTAGGAAATTTTGACAGAAAACTTTGAAATAGATAAAACAAATCTGAGACAGATTTACGTTAAATTATAAAGTTAAAGTGCATTTTGCAATGTCTGCACAACAGTGTTAAAAGCTTAGAAACCCTTGTAGTGCAGCAGCATGAACAGTGCATGTACAGTAATGAATGATAGAGACAATTTTACTGAACAACAGATTTTGCTACCAGAATAAAAAGAGCTATTTTTATACTAGATTGAGTGTGCCGATTCCAAATCTGAACTCAGAATTAGCCTAGCACATCTGTATCTTAAGTTATACAGAAATTCATGCATAATAACATTTGTGGTGACCTGAAAGTAATATCGCTTCTCCATGGTTTACAATTGGGTTACACAAAAATTTTTGCTTCTTGTGCGTGTGGACATGACAAAAATCATTACCAACAGAGACATTGGCCTCCTAGAACTGAACACACAGTTGGCCAGTACAATGTACAGCCTAAGTCATTGGTCGATCTACAGAAAGTTTACCATCCTCCACTCCATATAAAACTGGGCCTTAAGAAAAATTTTGTTGTATCAATGGATCGTGATGGAAGTACTTTTAATTACCTATGCAGGAAATTCCTATTAAGAAAAACTGAAAGCAGGATTTTTTGTCAGACCCGAAATTCGCCGAGTCATTTGTGATACAACAACATGCTGACAGCATATCAGAAACTGTAGCCGGATATCTTTAAAAATGCATTTTTACACTCCAATCTGGATTTCTCTCCACCAAATTTGGGTGATCTGATCAACATGGAGAGAGATTCCACCAAGATATTTCACTCATGGAAACAAGATATCAAGGCCACTTTAATCCCAACATGATGGACGACGACTGTTCATCTACAGTGGGATACTACTGCCATCCACAAACACAAATGCAAATATTTTAAACACTTTTGAACACTAGGCCTATTCAATTAGCCCAAGTTGAATCTTTAGCAGTTTTGTTACTCTGAATGCATCAATGGGATGATGACGATGTACTAAGTTTTAGTTTTGCGTAATGTACAAATTAATTTGACTTAACTTTAAATCCTGACATGCTACAATAAATCTGACTTCAGATTTTGTTGGCCTGTGTTATTATTAATAAAGATAAAATATTACTTTACTGTGCAGTGATCATGAATGTAATACTATAAAAAGGAGGGGTTTGACATGTCTTGATTGAGGAGTTGAATGGCCTGAAGTTAAAAACTCCTCCTGATTCTCTGTTTTGCCCATAATGGTGCAGAACCTTCTGCCTGATTGCAGAGGCTGAAACGGTCCGTTCCTGGGCTGAGATGACAATTTTTACAATTTTAACACGGACTAAAAAGCCATTTAGTAATTACATGTAGATTTAGAGTTTAAAAAAGAGAAAACTGGGAGTTAAAAAATATGTGATTACCAGAAAATAATTCAATTCGTGCGTATGTTCGGACTGGATATACGGAGGACACGGGACTGCAGAGGCTGTGTGAGGTTTAAGTTGAGGAGGACCTGACGGAGCGTGAGTGGATCCAACGGAGCAATCAGAGTTAGCATTTCCGGCTAACCGCCTGGGACTGGACTTTGGTTGTTGCACGTAGTGGATCTGCGATTGAGTTTCCACCCGACACACCGGGCACAGGCTACTTTTTATCTGCGTAAGAGCTTCGGGCTAAGGTACTGTTTTTTTTTTTTTTCTTTGTTGCTCAATTGGGAGCAAAGCAGGCATTCATTTGCGCCACGCCGAACCTGAGCACCGCTCCAGGCCTGCAACGTTTAGTTTTAGCTAAAAGTTTATTTGCCGGCTGGTACTGGGGTGTGTGCGAGGGCCCACAAATTTCAGTTATATTTTTATGTACAAGTTTGTTGGCTGATTGTTTGTTAAATGTCTAATATTGATTACTGTTTGGCAGACTGAGATGTGAATGTATTTTCATTTGTCTGGTATATGAGTTAAATTGCTATTTAGTTTCATTTAATTGCAACGAGTACTACATAATTTAACTTTAAAAAATACTCAGTTCATCCTTTGCTAAATTAATAATGAAACTTTTTTTGTTAACATCTAAAAAATGAACTTTTGAGTTGTTAGTGTCCTGAGGGTAAAATTGCTTAAAAGAGGGCAAAATTCAAATTAGTATGGGATTAAAATAGGGAGAAGGGGATTAACAACTAGTTTGTATATTTATCTGGGTTAGTTTAAGAACCGGGACCACCTTTTTAGTACCAGCCAAAGGCCTAAGGGGCGCTACACAATCCTCGTTGCTCTGCCCACGATCACGCAAAGAATCCGTAATCAAAAACGTAAGGTGATGCAGAAATACATACCTGCGGTGAAGGCTTGCCTTGTCTCTTATTCACAGCATATTTAACCACATACAGTATGGCGATTATGTCCCACTGCTTATTAGTACAATTTAAATATTCTTGGCTGTGACACAAAACGTCAACTTTCTTCATAATAAATATTTATATTATGTTAATTTATTCTTTGACGTAAGTACATGCGTGTGTCATTGAGGTGTTTGTTTATAAATCTTTATTTATTGGAAGGCAACATATATGTCTTCATATGGAATCAAAGTTGAATGTGCTGAACATGCGTTATGCTTCAAAACAAAGGTAAACACAAGAAACAATTTCACTGTAGGATAAATAAGGCTTTTGAAACTTCCGATAGACAAAGCAAAATACAGGGCCTTTCTAAATATAGACTTACTACAAATTTAACAATGTAAAATACCAACAAAGACAGGCTATATAGCTAGCTTATATGTAAAGCATTCCTCAACATTTACATATTAAGCATCGATGGCAAGTTTTTATATATTAATATGAGCACCTCCGCATGTGTGGAGGTCAGCCTGTTCCTCTTCTCGCCTACAATATTCATCGCATTCACTCGCACACACTTGTGCACAGCTCGTGCAGTGTCTGCAAGTGCGGGGAAGCGGCTTTTATTAGAGATATGTCTTGTATATATTGTCATCTGAACCAGTGAGAACTGGTTTTCAGTTAATTTACCTGGTAAAATAAAGTTCAAATAAATAAAAGTATTAAATAATACAATAAAATATAATAAATAAAAGAAATGCCTGCTTTATTAGTACACATTAGTTGTTGTTAGTTGTTAATTTATTGTTAGTTACTGTAATGTTGCACTGCTTTATCTGTCTAATTGTCTAGTCTGTGAAGAAGGCATTGAAGTAAGAATTGCATTGTATTGAATCCTTGAAATAAATGTATTTTCTTCTCAGTGTATTCCAGTGCTTGGGGACCGTACCTTGCCCATGAGTACCTCAGTGATACCAGTGAATCTTAATGTAGGGAAAAGTATGTCTGATAAATCAGGTGGACACTACTCCTGCCTACTCCTACAGCTACTCCTCCCCTCGCAGGTTAAGCTTTTTTTTTTTATTTATCTAGGCTAAAATCACCCCTTTTCTTATCTTACATATTTGGGGAAAAAATCTTATATTAAAAAAATATGGAGTAGTTTTAAGATTCAATCTGCCCTCTTCCGTAAGCCAAAGGAAACATAATATGAAGATATTTTTTTAGAAAAATTTTAATAACCTTCTCTGTTTGCCATATTCTCCATGCAAGATCACTGGAATTTCCACTAAGTATATTTCATCTGCCACGAAAAATGGCAACGGCAATGCAGCAAGCTTGACCATTGCAGTCAGATCTCGCGCACAAGTGTAAGTTGTTTGACAGTTTATTCTCCTCCCCTGCAACCGTGAGCAGGTTTCGCACTATGTCACGTCAGCTGCAGACACACCTAAGCCCATGTCGAGTGCACACAATAAAAACACAATTACAAAAAAAAATGAATCACTCAACCATTAAAGTAATGAACTAATCTAGTGTAAACATATTGCCCTGGTACAGTCCCACTAACATGTATCCTGTCGGACTAACAATAATTAGATTTGTAATTAGTCATGTAAACGTACTGACCCCTAGCAAACATTTTTAGGACGCTGGCTTTGGTAAGATGAGTAAGCAGCACTAAAAACAGAACAAGCTAGTTTGGGAGGCCTGCAAATTAACCAGCAGTTGCTAGCCATTCTAGGAGCCCATTGCATTTTTATAGTAAGAGTCACATGTTTGTTTTGATAAATGCTGTTGTTTAACCATTTTTATTTCTCCCTGTTGAAAATGAATTCCCTAACCCCCTCCTGCCTTTTCGCCCTGTTCAGCTCTGACGTTGACAAGGAACCTGCTGGTTCCACAGACTCTTCTCAGCCGAGTATGAGCCAGCCTTGTGACTCCCCTAACGAAGCAGGTTTTTAGCTACTTTCTTCTATGCAGATACTGGTTTCAGTTTAGATAGACCAAAATGGGTGTATATTACATGTGTGTATGTATATATGTGTATGTATACACTGTGTGTGTATGTGTGTATGTGTGTATGTGTGTGTGTGTGTGTGTGTGTGTGTATATATATATATATACACACACACAC
>JAODKN010016335.1:0-11759 GCA_026774425.1 Petrocephalus zakoni | reverse complement strand
CCTCTCTCTGACCCCCCCCCCCCCCCTATAAGACTCGGGTCTCTTCTGCTGGGATTAAACCTGATAAACTGTTATTATCTAGATACAGTAGCAATTATGTAGATACAGAGTTTAAACCACAGACGCTACCACATACTGAATGACTGATGTTCTTACCAAGTAAGACGAATAGAACCAGGCCCCAGAACTTCAGAGGGTCTCCACCTCCCATCTCTGCTACTCTTGCTGCTCTGAGCTCCTTCTCACTTACTGTCTCCTCAGAGTTTGCAGAAGTAAAATTTATGTGCATTGAAAAGAGAACTAATGCCCTCCTCTTGCTTACTTGTGGGTTTTTGAGTGCCACACATTGCCACCTTCTCGTTTTCCATCTTAATTGTACAGTATGCATACCTTGAGTTGCTAGCAGGTTATACGATATATTATATGGGTTCTATGACTCAATGTGAATGCTATTCCCAGGGTATGGTACATACATTTCATCAGAAAACATTTACTACAAAATGAATGACAGATTAGCTTAAAAGTATTATTTTATGGTCAATTATTTGCCAAATCCAAATGGCATAACAAGGCACAGGTTACCCCATGGAACAGCAAAACAGCAATAACCAAGAAACAGCAGCCAGTGTCACCCCTACCCTTTGGTACAGCATAAAAAGTGTCCATCACCAATGTGTCCAAATCCAGTGTCCAAGGTGGTTAGAAAATTGCCTGCTGTGCTGAAAAAGCCTCCGTACCAGGACCTGATAGGGACCTGTACCACAAAGCAGGATATCTATCGTAGCTAGATTACTTGCCAAATATAAGGCAGTTTCTGCTAAATGCAGTAGAATGAAGATAAAGTCTATTTAAATAGGGGAACCGCAAGTCCATCAAGTTACCCAACTGAGCAAGATTTGTGATACAGGCCCCAGGAAAATGCTGAGTGCACTGCTAACATGTGTGCGCCAACACCAACCACCAAGGTTTTGAACTTTCTGTGGGAATTTTTGCCCATTTATCCAGAAGAGCATTTGTGAGGTCAGGTACTGATGTTGGATGTGAAGGCCTGTCTGGCAGTCGCTGGTCTAATTCATCCCAAAGTTCTTCCACACCAAACTCACCCAACTCTCTATGGACCATGCTTTGGGACCATGCAGTGGGACACAGTCATGCTGGAACAGAAAAGAACCTTCCCCAAAATGTTCCCACACAGATGGAAGCATAGAATTGACCAAAATGTCTGGTTATGCCCAGACCATTATGCATCCTTCACCAAACTTTACAGCTGGGGCAATGCAGTCAGGCAGGTAACATTCTCCTGGCATACGTCTAACTCAAACTTGTCCATCAGACTGGCAGAGAAGTGTGATTCGTCACTCCACACAATACATTTCCACTGCTCTATAGTCCAATGTCGGCATGCTTTACACCACTCCACCTGAAGCTTGTGCTTGGTGATGGAAGTCTTGCATGCTGTAACGAGCTGACGGAGCATGAAGCAGAGAAGCAGGAGACAGAGTTCCAGGATCGGGGAGACACAGGGTTTATTCATGGAGCTCACACAGGCAGGGAGCAACACAACATTACGTTAATGACCAGACTGGGGAAACAGACTCAAACTCGGACCTAAATACACAGGACTGATACCAATAACAAAAAACAGCTGGCAAACGCGGGGATTCCACAGGAGGTAAACGAGGGGGCGTGGCTCACATGGGGATTGGATGGGCAGGATCATGATACATGCAACTAGTCAGCTATGGGAGCCCCTTCCATTAAGCACACAGTTTTTGTGCTGGAGTTAATGCCAGTTTCAACTTGTTACACTTGTAACTTTATTTGCGCCCAGTGTTTCTCATTTGTCAGTGCTGCAGCTGTATTTCAACCTTCATACTGCCAAGCTACTTATAAAATGATCTACCCACATTAAAATGCTAAATGTCTATATGTGTATATATATATATATATATATATATATATGCTCAGTACAGTATATGCTGGCGAACCTTGTTTATTGCATTAATTATATGTACTTTTTTAGTAGATAAATTTGAAGGCTAGCTGGGTCACTTCGCTCGCTGGAGTTTTGCATTAGCTTGCAATACATTCACGTTTCCTGCGGGGTTACCTGTATGATCTTTAAGATGTGTTAGAAGAGAAGGGATCTAAGCAGATGTTATAGTAACCTAATGTAACAAAGGTTTAAATAAGCAACATCAAACTGGCCGCCCATTACATCTATCAAGTGGCATCTAAAAAAATGTTTTTGAATGTTTTGAATCTATCGGCATTACCTTCGCGATCTACCGGTCGATTGCGATCAATGTATTGGGCACCCCTGACATAGGAGAACGCATTGCACATCCAGACCTAAATCGATACTTCATGTGCTATTGCTTACGTCTGAGTAAAAGGAGAAACCAATCACACAACTGGCTCCGCCCTGTCTGTTGATTGACAGGCGAAGTCATTCTGCTGAGAAGTTTTGAAATAAAAGCTGCTGGAATTAAATAAACTGCCTCTGCAATAATCCCTGTCATTGGGAAAAATAATGACCATGAAATATTTCACAATAAGTAAATTTATATAGCAGAATGCAATATATTTCAAAATGTGTTCACTTATTTCACAATTTCATTGTCATATTATATATCCATCTCTTATTTATTCATGTAATTATTTCATTATGTAATATTTAATTTTGAACATTTTGGAGTTCCATAGGATTGTACCATAATCCTGAGAAGCAAGAAACACAGCCTGAACAGCTTCAGTAAAATATTAATCTGGAAAAAAAGAGAAAAACTACAAGATGCCTCAAATAATATATATCTCCAAAGCGACCAGTTTCCTTTAAAAGCCTACAGATGAATGACATGGTATCAGTGGACAGGAAGTAGCTCAGAATTATATTTAACTAACTAACAGTTAATGTGAGGCTGCTATGTGCCGTGGGCCTGCTTCTAACAGCTATGGTATTTATACTCTCACAGTGTCACAGGACTGGCCTTTGGTGCAGAGCAGCACATAACCTACAGTGACAGAGGGAATGAGCCAGGAAAGCTGCCACACAGACAGCACAGCCTGAGTCTGTTTGAGCCATTTCATCATTTATTCTCTGTAGGTTTTAGTCAGATAGTAGCTGATGCAGAGATGAAGGAACTGACCTTGTGGTTAAAACTCAAAGATGTCACAGTACTCAGCAGCTTCAACTGAGAGTTAGAGGAAATCACACAATTAAGAGGAAGGCTTTAGACACAAAGAATGTGAACCAATGAAGTTTTTAACAGCACAAAACCAAGGAAACAAAATAGTTTCACTTCGAAGATGTCAGGGATCTGCTGGCAGTGTGGCATGGTGCAGGCGAAAAGCAGGGGGAGGGGGGGGGGGAAGGTGACGACCCACTTGCAGCTCAGATACCAAAAAAAAAAAAGTGGTTTATTGGGGATAAACTAAAACCGAGGAAAACTGACCACGAGGTCAGTTTTCAAAAGCAATAATAAACAACTAGAAAAATACAAATAAAAACCAACAGAAACTAAATAGAGCTAACACTATACAATACAACTCATACAGAATCAACTCAGACAATGACGAACTAACAAGCAGGACTAGGACAAGGCAGGCACTTAAATACACAGAAACACTAGGGCAAACAAGGAACAGGTGCAACTCATAACTAATAAAGCAATCGGGGAGGGCACAGGACAACAAGCGACAGGTGGAACAAATAAACTCACAGAACTAGAGAACACTACCGACGCAGAAACTAGAAACACCAACCAATACACTAGGATAATAAATCAGAACATAGTAACCAAAAACGCGGTTACTAGGATAACGCTAGGATAATAACACTGCATGAATGAAACAGATAAAGAAAAACGTCAGAGCTGTTGGAAGCACAGCAAAGGCAGCAGCTGCAGGGGGCAGCACTACGTCGCTGGAAGTCACTGCACCCCTCCCACTCCGAACAACAAACCATGAAATAAAAGACAACAACAAAGCCTTTATAACCAAAACCATAGAACATGAAACAAAGCAATCACAACAGTAATACAGGTAAGCCTATATAAATAACAAAGAAACAATGAAACCAAACATACCCAAAACAAAAGAAAACAAACAACAGTAAAACAGCAGTAAGACATCATTAACCAAGAAACAGCAGCCATTGTCAATATAAAAAATTGTCAATATAAAAAATTTTGCAGTGTCCAAGAAAACGCTTGTTACACATGTAGCTGTGGTTCTATACCGCCAGAGGGCAGTCGAAAGACTAGTGGAATTCCCCATGCGCCTGTGCATCGGTCGAGAACACATACAGTATCAACTTTGTCACCACGTGACAATGGCACCTGCCAGGTATATAGCCCAGCGCGCACGTCATGATGGTCTCAACGGTCATTCCCGCCCTTCCGAATGCCCTAGGGACTCTGGTGGTTTTTCACTCCTTCATAAAACCACAGTTATATGCATAACCAGAGTTCTATTTCAGTCCTTCCACACCCCCAGAGGGCAGTCGAAAGACTAGTGGAAGACGTATGGCAACATATGTCATGAGGAAGCATACCCAGACACAGGCAGGACATAGATGCAAACGAGGGTCATCCAGATGAGAGAGTGGGGACGGAAAGAGTAAAGGAGACAGTTGGGCCACTTGTGAGCCAAGATGTCCTGACCCAGGGAACCTGGCTCGTCCAGTTCCGCAACCCAATGCAGGGCCACCTCCGCTCTCCCATATGTCTGCCACACCGTCTGGGCCACCTCCCTGTTGAGGCACCAGTCCCCCGCACAAACAGCTCCTCAAGAAGGGAGAGGAGGAGGCCGAGCTGCATGAGTGATGTCATGGCGGCCAGCAACTCAGCCAGGCAGGTAGGGTAAGGCAAGTGACGGCCCCTGCGGAATTGTGCCAGGGTTGTCCTGAGCACAGGCTGTCTGGCTGGAGTGAGAGAGGCCAGCATCTGCCTGTGGTCGAGGCTCATGCAGATAAACTCCAGGAGAGGACGAGGGAGCACTTTTCCCAGTTGACGGCAAGGCCTAGGGCTGTCACATGCCACAGCAACTGCTGGGTTTCCAAGGCCACCTGCTGTGCAGATGGTCACAGTCGTCCAGGTATGGCAAGACTCACGTGAACACACGTGGAGCCTGGGAGAGGCCAAATGGGAGAACGCTGTACTGATAAACCTGCCCTTGGAAGGCAAACCGCAGGAAGCGGCGATGCCGCTAGACAATAGGAACATGAAAATATGCATCATTGAGGTCGATCGAGGTGAATTCTTATGTGTGGATCCCATAGAAGGCCTCTGCCTAACAGGGATCGGAAGCTGAACATCCTTGAAGTTAAAGAATAAAGGTGGCCAATTATGTTTGTTGTATGTTTGAAGCCTGATTTGCAGATATTTAGTAACCAATCAAGACTTAGAAGTCCGTATAGGGGAATTCATGTTATAGTATATTAACGTGCTGATTTTTGGGTGCGGTGTGCATTGCGCATAGTATCTGAGTGTGGCTGGAATGCTATGCTGGATTGCTGAATAAAGAAACCTTTGCTCATCACATGCAAGGTCTGGAGTTTGATTCAAGTAGAGAGAGTGATAGGATTATAGATGTTTATAGAGTCATAGATGCTTAGGTTAATTCTGACTTACCACAGTGTCAAAAAATAACTCAGTAGTGAGTTTATAGCCCCACTGTTTTTATTTATCACTTCAAAAATTAGTTTAGGCATGTTTGATGCGAGTTTTTCTAAGAGTCTGGTGGGGACGTTGCTCCATGTGGTGAAGATGGCTTTACGAACGGCATCCATGGTCTGGAACTGATGTCTGTTTTTGTAAACTTTCCTTGCCATCCATCCCCAAATGTTCTCAATGGGATTTAGATCAGGGGAACAAAAGAGTGATGTTATTCTCCTGGAAGAAGTCCTTCGTCAGGCGGGTGTTGTGAACTGCATTGTACTGTTGAAAGACCCAGTCATTACTGCACAGACGAGGGCCCTCAGTAAAGACGGATGCCCGCTACAACATCTCCACATAGCCAGCCGCTGTCTGACGCCCCTGCACAACCTGCAGCACCATTGTTCCATTGAAGGAAATGCACCCCAGACCATTATGGAGCTTCCTCCACTGTGCCGCATAGAAAACATCTCCAATGGGATCTCCTTGTCTCTTGGAAATCATCAGGACCATCTAGGTTACATTTTTTCTCGTTAGAGATTAAAACTTTCTCCCACCTTTGTATGTTCCATGTTTGGTCTCCTTTGCACAGTCCAAGCGTGGGAGGAGACATGGCCTTTGAAAACGTTCTTTTGTTCTTTAAGCCCTTATTTTGCAGACGCCGTCTTAAGGTGATTTGGGCTGCTGTCTGCATCAGTCAGGGCCTTAATTTGGAATGAAGATTGGTCTGTGTCTTCATGGACAGCCCGTTGGATCCTCCAGCTCAGTGCAGGTTTTTTTCTTTTTTTGGGGTCTACCACTTGACCTTTTGGTCCCATATCCCTCAGGATCTATTAAGAAACTTAAAATGACTGTCTTACTGCGTCCAGCCTCGGCAGCGGTGGTGCGTTGCGAGAAGCCTTGCTTGTGCAGCAACAATCCTGCCACATTCAAAGACAGAAGACCTTTTTGCCCTTTCCATCAGGAGGCCATGACCGTGTGAATGCCTGACAGAAGATGCCATGAAAGCCAAATTTTTGTAATTCTGCCTTCTAAAGGCTACGGTCATAAACGTTTGATCAGCTCATGAACAGCCTGTTTGAGTTTAAATGCAGTTTTTAATAAACTGCCTACTTTGTATTTTGTGCCTCTTTGCTCCTGTTCCTTCTTTTTGCATTTTGATGCTCTAATTACAGCCTGGTTAGGAGCCACCAGTGCCAAATGCGAATACTTGTCATTTTTCTACTGGTCTTAAGATTTTGTTGAGGACTGTATTATTTATTGATTATTTATGAATGTGATGCTGGAACAACTAAAACTGCAATGAGCTCACATCTCAATGCATCGTATCAGGATTAGCCTGTTCGTAGGTACAGTATAAAGGCTTAATAAAGGCTGATGAAATGTTTGTCCAGTAGAGGGCACTCAAATACAGCAAAATAGGGGTAGTTTTTAATACATTATACTTATTTAGTACCTTTTTCAAACCCACCTTACAAAGTCTCAGAGGAAAGGAGGGAGAAGAAGAAAAATACTAACGGACATGTTTTCATGCAGGAATATGGGTCAGCAGAGGGTCAGCACTGTTTGCGTTTAATAATCACCTGTGTTACTCTAAAGTGCTGTGCAAAGCAGAAAGCATGGGCAGGCAGGCCACAGAGAACCGGAGGCTATGGGCCCTGCCTAAGGACCCGATAGAGATGTCACTCAGCTGACTATTAGATTTAAACCAATAACCTTTTGACTGTAAGCACCGCATCCTAACCTCCTGAGCTGCATTTCAGCAGACACTCAAAAGCTGAAACTGACTAGGTATCCGGGAACCATGAGCAGGTCAGACCAAACTCCCAGCTGCTGCAGACACAGAGGATATGATGTTTGAAGGGATGTCCAAGGCTGCGGCTCCGGTGGCACCTTCCTGGAACATCACACCCTGTGTCTGACCTCAACTTTGTTGACAAGCTTAGGCCAGTTTCTCAAGCATGTTGAATACCTATAAAATCTCATATTTTAAAGTTGTTGTGGTTTAGTGCTCCTTGGGAGTTAAAGCTGAACTAGAGGACGGGACTGGTAGGTCCGCAGTAGGCAATGAGAAGAGACCGTTTATTATTATTATTATTTATTTATCTGTATCATAGTATAGGTTAGGGGGGGCTTCTTGGGCCCAGATCAAAGGAGGCCATCAAGGCTCGTTACAAACATTATTTGACGCTCTGAGCTATAATCCATTACAGACACCCTCATAATGCACTACTGAGCATCCATATTACATTATTGTGCATATTGTGTAATATAGCATTACAGTATCTTCCATTGACATATTGTCATAAGGCATTATAGTGTTATAATACTTATTATATTACTTCATAACATCCATGATCCAATTTCTCATAATCATTCTACCAATTCTAATGAGCAGGTCCATTTCCCCGGCCAAAAACCAATGTGGTTTGCCAGGTAAACACGCTGTTATAACAGCAATCTGCTATTATAGCTCATGCCCCCTGCCTTATATACTGTAGGTGAGGTGACGTGCCATTCTGATTGGTTTAGGCACATTATGGCCAAAACACGCCTCTGTTGGACAACAGTTAGCACAACATTTTTGTGCCTTGCGTTGAAGTAGTCTGTTTTTTTCTGCCATCAGAATAGCAAAATCACTCATAAATGTGAGTTATGCCTTGTGCTTTACATTTTGCATTGGATCATTAAGATAGAGTAATGGTGTATCGATGGCAGGCGGAATGAGAACTGAAATCGGTTTTATTAAAACAAAACCATACAGGAGCAGGGAAACAAACAAGGACCACAAGGGCTCCAAGAGGGAAGGCGAGCACTGGGAAAGTAGCACAGGCAGCAAGAAGGTATATGTTAATGACTGGGGGGGACTGGGGCTGACGAGACTAACAGGCACTAAGCAGCAGGTGTGGCTCATTAGGAGGGTCAGGCGGACATGATGGGCTGGATGTAACCATATATAACAAATTATAATTCGGGGTACTGATTCAATGGGGATTGTTGCGCTGCAGTTCTGATCCAACCATGTTTCAGTTGTAAAATAAAAAGTCAAGCCAGAAAGTGTTGATAAAATCATTTATTAAAATGGCTTGTTACAAAGTGACCGGACATGAGGATACATGGTACTGTAAGATGCTCTGTAGCAGACTGAAATGGTTGAGAAGAGATGTGTCTCAGGTTGTATCTGTTCACTGTACTGGCTGAACGTGCGCTCATACTTCAGTAGGGCAGGAATAATAGAGATACTGGGTCCCTACTATTTCCAAAGTACAACCCCAATTCCAATGAAGTTGGGACGTTGTGCAAATTATAAATAAAAACAGAATACAATGACATGGAAATTAAATAAATCCATATTTTATTCACAACAAAACATATCAAATGTTGAAAGTGAGACATTTTGCTATTTCATGAAAAATATTGGCTATAATTAACATGATTGGGTATAAAAAGAGCATCTTAGAGTTGCAGCGTTTCTCAGAAGTAAAGATGCGCAGAGGATTACAAATTCCCCGAAACTGGGTTGACAAATATTGGAGCAATTTCAGAAAAAAGTTCCTTAGCGTAAAATTGCAAAGAGGTTGAATGTAGAATGTAAAAATCTACAGTACATAATATAGTTAAAATATTCTGAGAATCTGGAGAAATCTCTGTGTGTAACATGATCCAGAAGCACCAACATCTTCTCTGGGCCAATGCTTATTTAAAAAAAGTGCTGCGTGTTACGCTCAGCCCCACCCTTCATGTTTTTTTCCCTGTTTTGCCCTCTGGCGGGGCTTGATTCGTCGCACCTGACCCTAATTGTGTTTGCCTCGTGTGAATTCTCTGCTTGTTTCCTTGGATCAGCTGCCTCTTGTTTGCCCCTTGATGTCCTGCCCTATTTTAGTGAGTCTGTGTCCTGTGCCCCTTGTCGAGTATTGTTCATGCCTTCTATGGTTGCTCTTGCGCTTTCTCCCTCGTTTCTCTTGTGTACTCCCTAATAAACGCCCCTCTGAAGGGCTCAACCAAGCAGCCTGCTGCCATGGGTCGTTCATCCTGCCGAAAGCGTGACAGAATACTCGACCCAAACAAGCGACCCAGCGGCTGCCCGCCGGCACCGCCACGCCCCCGTCAAGTCCGGGTGAGATCGCTGCCACGCCCCCGTCCAGTTCGGGTGATGAAGCCACTGCCGCGCCCCCTGTCGGATCAGGGAGAAGACTTGGCAGCCCTTCCGCCGATTCCCGTGCTGCCGACTCCCGTCTCGCCGCCCGTTCCGGGTGAGACCGCCGCTGCGCCCCCGGCTGTTCCGGGTGAGGAAGTGGCAGCCCCTCCGCCGCCCCTGCCTGTTCCAGTCCCGGCGCCCCTGCCTGTTCCAGTCCCGGCGCCGCCCGAACCTCCTGACACGGCTCCCTCCTCCTCCTCCGAGGACCTCACGTGGGACCCCTCTGGGCTTGCCCTGCTGAGCCCTAGGACCTCAGTCGGGGAAGGGACTCCACCACGCCCGCCGAGAGGCAGAACCCGGCGGTGGCCCCGCCTCTCCAGATCCCGGAAAGGACGGGGTCACTTGCGTCGGGACCAGTTCTCACCCGCCCTGCCCCCTGGCTCGCCCTCGGTCGCCCTGTCGGGGGCTCGTGGGTCGCCTATGGTCCCTCCGGCTCCGGCTCGACGGTCGCCTGCGGGTCCCCCGCTGCTGCCACCTCCGTCGCCGGCTGTCCGGCCTCCGACGCCTCGTCAGTTGCCTGCGGCGCCCCCCCTCCTACCTCCTCGGTCGGCGGCGCCTTCGCCGGCTGTGGCTCCGCCATCGCCTGCGGCGGCTGTTCCTCCTTCCTCGCCTGCCGGGGGTCCCCCTTCGTCTCTCTCCTCATCCCCTTTGCCCGTCCCTCCTTCTCCCTCGTCGGCCCCTTTGGGGTCCCCTCCTGCTCCTGCCTCCCGGTCGCCTCCTGCCCCTGCGGCTGCCGCCCCTCGCCGGGGTGGGCTCCCTCGGGCTCCCCGTGTTCCCCCGTGTCCCTTTGATCCTCCTGGTCCCTTTGTTCCTCCTGGTCCCTCTGTTCCTCCTGTCTCCCCTGTTTTCCTTCCTCTGTGTCTCCTGGTTCTGCCTGTGGTGTGTCAGTTGCTGTCTGTCCTGCTCCCGGTCTGCCTGTTTTGTATTTCTGTCTTGTCCCAACTTTTTTCGGACGTGTTGCTGCCATGACATTCAAAATTACCTTAATTTTTCATTAAAATTATTCGTTTTCTTAGGGTAAATATTTATCTTTTCTATGTTCTGTTGTGAATAAAATATGGGTTTATGAGATTTTCATATCATTGCATTCTGTTTTTATTTGCAATTTGCACAACGTCCCAACTTCATTGGAATTGGGGTTGTAGGTTCTGTGAATCTCAGTGAAGACAAGCTATTGAAGAACTTGATTAACTCTGTAATACTCTGGTGGGGAGACGGGAGAAGGGTACGGTGCCAGTGAAAGGTCATCACAGAAACAAAAGAAACACTACAGAGCTACTGGAAGCACACCAAAGGTGTGTGCACCTCTCCCACTCAGAACAACAAACCATGAAACAAAAGATAACAACAAATCTATTATAATTTAAAACATTAAACAAAGTAATCACAACTGTAAGGCAAGTAAACCTTCATAAATAACAAAGAAACAATCAGAACAAACACACCCAAAACAAAAAATACAAGCAACAGTAGAACAGCAGTAACCAAGAAACGGCAGCCAGTGTCACCCCCACCCCTCGTTACAGTGTAAACAAGTGGGGGGGGATGCAAATCCAGGTGGTAGTCTCAGCTAAATGTAGGAGTCTATTTAAATTGTGTGTGGCTTAAATCCCACGAGTTATCCAGCCAAGCAAGAAATACGGCTTAATGATACAGACCCCAGGAAAATGCCGAGTGCGCTGCTAACATGCGCGTGCCAACACCAACATACCCTCTCCTAGCTGGCTTCACAGGCCCTTTCTAACCCATGTGAAGCAATCGACAAGAAATCCAAGGACCGCTCTCTTAAACCAAATTGTGGAGTTTGCATGTTCTCCCTGTGTCCATACAGTAAACCAAAACAGCGATAGCAAAGATAAAGATTGAGCAAGAGCTCCCGCTAGATGTGTCCAGCAGGCTTTATC
>JAODKN010016334.1:0-11776 GCA_026774425.1 Petrocephalus zakoni | reverse complement strand
CATGTGATTGGTTGATTAGATAATTGCATCAATGAGAAATTGAACAGGTGTTCCTAATAATCCTTTAGGTGAGTGTATATTTTAAATTGAAGATAAACGACTCCTTGTGACATCAAGTAAAATATACTATATACAGCATGCATAAATGTAAATTTAACATATTCAAATGTCAACAGGACCTGTCAACACAGAATACAACTTTTTACATTGCATTGTTTTTGGTTTAGGTTTTATGGCTTGGGGACCAGTGCTTTGAACCAGTGTTAAAAGACCTGTCTCATGAACCGAATAAGTGTCAGTTAATGCCTCACCACAGAGTTTCTTATTACTAAACCACCACATCTTAGAAACAATCAGCAGTAAACATAAAGAAGGGGTGATATTAGAGGAGCATGTGTAATTCTTCTTTTATTAAAAAATCTGAATTTCTATAAATATCTAAGTCATTTGCCTATACATGCTTTCAAAACGCACCACAGGGATGAAAAGGTAGATAACACTACAAAGGTGATTTGGATAATAAAATAATATGTAACAATTTCAGACCTAAAACCATTTTTGAGAAAGAAGAAGAAGAACAACAATTATAATAGGTGTGATGCAGGCCCAGGGCCTCTATTACAAAGCAGGATTTGTTTTTGCTGAGCCAGATTTAAGGTTGTTTTGGGTAAAGATATAGCCTATTTAAACTAGGGTACCTTAAATTTAACAAGTTATCCAGTTAACCAAGGCATCCTGGGGTCTGTATCATGAAGCCCCAGGCCTTACGCATAAGCAACATAACCGGTTGCTTTGGACCCACAAACCAGCAGAGTGACCCATTACAATTTTTCCCAGTTTGCAACTTGAACACGTAAAGTGTGAAAATAACTTAATTCCAAGTTATAGTTCCCTTTAAAGAAAAATAAACCACTCATGAAAGAAATAGAGAAAGGTAGTTTTATTTTATGTGCTGTATGTCATGATAGTTTTGTGATCTTTCAAATGTTGTCTGTTGGCAAGCAGTAGCTGGTTAGACAGCTATCTAGCTTTGTATAGTGGTAGTCTGCATGAAGCTGACAATGAACAAATAAATTGTGAAATAGTACTAGCTAAACAGAGGTGGGTTGCCCAAAAGCATCGTAGCACTAAGTAGTTCATTATTGAGCACTTAAGACTGATAATTAATTAACGAGCCCGCCCCAAAACCCTTCGTAGTTCAAGTAGTTTATCTCGCTCATAGATGTATGAGTGATCCGACCCACTTGTTATTTTGCAAGTAGTTCGTTGTTTGAACTTTTGCCTGCTGTCCTGTCACAGAGATGCAGAGATCTGCCAAAATACATCACGAAAACACACTGGCGGTCTTCTTTGGTCAACATAATAATGATGATGATACCATAAGCAGTCAAAATTAATAACATGTACAGTTAAATGTACAGTCAAGACAAATATAAAACTATAACATAGACTATAAATTAGTGGAAACGGCGCTCGTTGTTGTAACTCCTGCACGCATTTTCAGTTCATAACAGGGTTGTGCACCATCAGTAATATTTATGGAAGTAAAAAGTACCCGTTGGCGATGCCCCAAGCCCCCCTGTTGGACCACCTGACGGAAAAGTCTGTGCAAGTCAATGAATGCCACATTTGAGGTGCTGCCTAAAGAATAAATGATTAAATAATACATAAATAAATAATAATTTTGTGTACCATGGTGGACTTCATACAGCCATTCAAAGTAACCCTTTCACAACCCTATCCATCTGACAATCTAGCGATACTTGAAAGAAAAACTATTGCAGACTCCTCACAAATGATAACACACACAAAAAGTTAAATATGCAGAAACACTAAATATATGCACATGTAAAAGGTCTTAGAGGGACAACATAACCCAAATCCACATTGTAGAATAGGCTAAAGCCACTACCCGATTTTTATCTCACAATCATGCAAAGTTCACTCACTAGTAAATATACAAATATATACCATCTTGGAAGTAAATCTATTATGCTAGGTGAAATTACATTCATGTGTTGTATGATTGCATTAAATTGCTTCGGATTGAAATATTTTAAATTTATATTACTGTCATTTCAATTCAGCATCTTACAGTCAATTCAAAATCCAATTAATGAATGGAATAGGGCATAATTCATGAATTCTGGACAACCCTAGTATGCTACATAATGTGTAACCAATCAAAATTGCTATGAGTTCAGTCACATCTTTTGATCTGGGAAGGTGAATCACCCATCGTGACAAGCAATGACAGAAAATTCTGCTAGTCAACCTAATACAACGTCCAGGAAGTTGCTTGTCTAACTGCTGTTTTTCTACATACAATGTCCAGTGGGAGGGGGTGCCTTGCATGACACTAAAATTGGTTTTCATGCCACTGCAGGCAAACCTGACATTTTACGTGCAGTGGATGGAAAGCTCAACCCTAGTCATATTTTGACAATCTACACCTGTCAAAAAATGTTCTTGGCACTAAATGTCCATGCAGGTGACATGCAACAATCAAAGACATTTTACATACATTGTCTCCGAGTGACCGGGAGAAAATCATGGTGCACATGATGTTTCTATCTAGTCCAACTTTGAAGTGTCAGATGGCAAAGGATGGTGCAAGGATTGCTTATTGCTAGTGGCTGGTTATTGGGATATAACACATATAACACAACACAAGAAAGAAAGAAAGAAAGAAAGAAAGAAAATGTCACAATCATCACAGTTGTAGGACAGAATCAAAGACAGAATCACAAGTGTTCTCATTTTCTGAGTTATTTTAACCAGGCAACTGCCTTGGATAATCCTGAAAAACGCAACGCTTGAAATCTTCATTTGTATGAGTGGTGTGTTTTCAACTTTTATGAGAAAAAAATGTCATGTATATATTTGTGCTGTGAACACAATCTTGGAAAACACAACTAACAGTTTCAAATTTTTTAAGATGACTTCCAATGTGCTCAAAATATTGCCTCTCTGTATGGAAACCACAGAATCTACACACATGTAGATCTTAGCTGATTTGACACTGCAGTTTGCAGATGATATCGAGATGGGACCGCAGGGCACTCCAAGTCTTAAATGAGCAAGGGCAATCCAAACAGAGACGTGGCACTGACTGGTTTTGGCCACAGTGTCCATATCTTAATCTGTAAAGTTTTAACAATTCTGATCTTTTTTGCAAAATTCAACTGCAAATTTTACAATGCTTGTTCATACTGTAAAAGTCAAGCTTCCCAGGCTGTCATGTTCTATGTCTTCTTTCCATTGTCATTAATTTATTTCTATAAAAATACCCAAAGGACTTCATGACATATTATAGCTAATTTTGTATTCATATTATGATCTCATAGTACTGTACATTCATGTCTCTCATTCAAGAATCAGTGAGTTGGGAGTCTTACCTGTATGTCTTCATGTGTCATGATCAGCCCCGCCCTGCATGTCTTTTGCCCTGTGTTTCCCACAGGCGTGACTTAATTAGCCACACCTGAGTCCTGTTAGTTTTGCCTCGTGTTCCAATCCCCTTGTTAACCAAGCATACCTGCCTTGTGTCTGTTCCTTGATTGGCTCCCTGTATTAGTTTGTTTCAGTCTTGTGATCCCTGTCCAGTCATTGTCAATGCTGCCCCTTCTCGTAGTGATGGTGAGATGAAGCTTTGTTGAAGCACTGAAGCTTTCCAGCCAATTGTGTCAAAAAAAGGTTCATGGTCAAAGCTTCAAATGAACACTGAGGACATCTATTGGTTGAAAAATGTATGACATGAAGCGCTCACAAACAATCAAAGGATTAAGAGCAATGAGATCCAGTGTAATGTACGGAAGCCCATTTCTGCCACATAAAAAATTGTTCAAATACTAAGTCATAATTACGATTAATCATCATTGTTGATGCACCACACAAAAAAAAAATGTTTTAACGCAACTTATTTATAGTTTGAGCCCAGCCGACTATCTCCTTCCAGAGTGACAATTGCATGGGCATGAAATGCCATGTCAACTCGTGCAAGCCTTGGGTGGTGCTGTTGCCGAACAGTGCTTTGTGTGTGCATAGTTTGCATAGTTTGTCACCCTGTGTGTGCGTGGCTTTTCAATGGATTCTCTATTTATCTTAATGGATTATCTTCTACTGTGCAACTTAAGTTAACTGGAGTGTCTGAGTTGATCTTATGTGTGACTGAGTATGCATCATACAGTGGTTGACTTGCACCAACTGCAATATAAATATTATATTATATTATATAAACAATTACTCAATTAATCATCAGATTAATTGGTAGATTACTCGATTACTGATATAATTAATAGTGTCAGTTCGAGTCTGAACACAGTAAATTTGATAACATCTATGATGTCTTGCGACTTGTATTCTTTCTAAAGTTTAATCACTGCTTTGAGTTTTATCTGTGCTCCATCATATATTTTGTACTGCAGACTTTTTGACTAGAAATTGTTAGTTGGAATATTTAGTGATATTTATATGATTGATTTCTTTATTATATTTCATTTGGTAAGAGGTGCATAATTTACACCAAATGGGGCAAAGATGTTACTAAATAAAACAGAAGCAGACTTGTGTGAATCATGCTGGATTTTATCCTCAAGTGTAGTGGCATAGCTTTTGTTTGAGCAACACAACCATTATATTTTCCTAATCTTGGCATACTCGAAAAATGCCACCACAACACTAAATGCAGATAAATTGTCATGTTAATTGAAATGTATTGATAAAAATATCTTATTTAAGAACAGAGATATGATGCACTTGATAACAGGGAAATTGGATTGGTATTGGTATCAGTAGATACTCAAAAATTTTCAGATTCTTTTATTTTCATTTTTATTGTGCCATCTCAAGAGGCAGGTCACAAGAGAAACTTGTTGATACTTTGATCTGGTCTAACTTTATCTAAATATCTTGTACATGTAAGCTAGTTCCATTTAATTGTGCACTTTTTTATAGAAAAGATTTATTGTGATTTATCGGTTCATCGTGAAATGTTTATACATTCTATTTATACTTCATTTAATATAATAATATTTCAATGTTTAAATAATAGTTATTATTATGTTCAGTTGTTTGTTAATTCATTGTTGATTCTCCAAACTGTTTATTTAACTTATTCTGTCTTAACTTGTCATCTCATTTTGCACTGAATAAATGTTGTTTTGAGCCAATGTTTTGTATTGTTTAGAACTGCCAAACATTTAGTAAGTGTCTAGTTATCTATCTAGTAGGCTAGGGCCAGTACTGTGTGAATGAGTGTGAGTGGTGTGAGTGCCCTGTTATTGGTGCATTGGTGCCTTCTCTTGGGCTATTTCTTGTCTTGCGCCTGTAGCTGCTAGGATGGGTTCCCTGTAGAGGACAAATGGCTATAGACAATGGATGAATAATAATAATAATTATAATAATAAACAGTTTAAACTTTTATAATAACATTTATTAATAAAGATTTCACATAATTAATGAACATTAGGTACTTCTTTTTCCTTTTATACCAATTGTTTCTATAATACCAAAAAAAATATGAACCATTAGCAATTAAAAAATATATATTTTAAAGAAGACAGTCTAAATGTGTACCAGATGAAACAAAATATATCAAATATGAAGGTAACTGGGTTCCATAATGTTTATCGAATCTAACCTAATTTGGGCTGCACTACAATGTCATTGAGTACGGAGATGAATTTTCTGGCATTCATGGTTATTTACTGCCATCATGTGGACACAATAATATGCAGTTATGATGATCATTATCTTTTACTTGGGTACATCCACAAATTTTGAGCAAATTCATGCACTCCCAGATTCCTGAAATGTGTGTTTGTTGCCTTAACAGATAAATCAGTCCATCTTCTAGCGCAAGATTGCAGAGAAGTGACAGTGATACTTAAATTTTGTAGATTAAAACAATAATAACAAAGGATATTGACAGATATCCACAGTTGTTCATTTGAATGATAATAAATACATTAATCAAACAAAGTGATTATCAGTCATATATTGAACCACATTTAAGACTAGTGCAGCATGTTTTATATTTTTATATTTATATATTGCACAGTTTTTTTTACCCATTTGATTAATTGTTTTATTAGGTTTTGTATGCCTTAGCAAATGCCTGCCATTTAGCATAAATGTGTTGCATAAATGATTTGACTAAATAGGAATGCATAAAATAACAATAATGATGCAAAAAGCTATGTTTTCTCTGTATAATTAACCAAGAGGGGCGTGAAAACGTTCAAATTGTTATTCCTGCATAAAACATTGAGATACTTTATTTTATTGGTATCTTATTGGTGTAGTAAATCAAACTAATCTAATTACTGGGTGTGCCCCATGTCTGAAAAGGCAACTCTGGAAAGTTTCTGTGTGACATAGTATGCTGAAGTGTGAAAGGTCTACATGCAAGGGCAGCAGCAACAGTATAGTATATTTAATATGAAATATATATGCGGCGAAAGCCAGTTAACATAATGCCATATGTACTACGAATTTATTACTGTCACGGATCCGGTGACGGCGGGGCATGGTGCAGGCAAGATTCACGGGGGAAAAAGGTGACGACCCACTAGCGGCTCCAAAACAAAAAGGGGTTTATTGGGAACAGACAAACTGGGGAAAACTACAAAAGAAAACAGACCACGAGGGGTCAAAACTAAAACCAGAAACACCAAATACACAAACAGAAAACAGGGCTACACTAAACAGGTAGAGAAGCAACTGGGGAACAATAGAACCGAACCGAACCGAACCGAACCGAACCGAACCGAACCGAACAATACACTACAATGCAATGCAAGACAAGACAATGACCGACTAAGGAACAAGACACAGGCAGGAACTAAAATACACTGAAGACAACGACTAACAGGAGGCAGGTGTGATTAACAGGACTCCATGAAACAAGGGGCAGGTGCAGATCATCAAATCAAATCACTAGGGGGGAACAAGACAACTGAACCAGCACAAAACCAGGGAACACCAGAGACACTGACACGAATACGCAAACTGAAACCAAAGGAACCCACCAAGATTAAACAGAACACATATTAAACGAAACCGGGGAACAGGAAAACAAACTTACAAAACTACAAAACAATGAATACCAAATAACAAAAGACTGGCCCAAGGTCAGCCTTGAACCCATGCTGCAGGGACTCAAGCCAGCTGCTCAGCCTACTGAGCTATGCCACAGGCTAGGGAAGGTGGGGATCAGGCCAGGGGTAGGGAACACAGGAGGGGGTCAGGATAGCCAGCAACACCAGCTGGCCAAGAAGGGGAAGGACAGGCACAAATCCTGACAATTACTATCCCATAATCTGTATAAATTACTATATGAGATGATATGACTGATATATCACTCAGACTGTGGAGCTCAAAATGTTGCCAGCAGTTGAGAGTCAAGTAGAGAAGTATGACATCAAGAACTTCTCCTCTGGTCCTTCCATCTCCTTCAAACAATTTGGAGGTAGCTGTGGAGTAAGGAGAATGGTGTAGAGAAAGATAACAGGCTGACTTTGTGGTTGTTAAGTACATGCTTTACAGCAAAGATATAACTGGGGTAGAAAGTTTGTATGTGCGGGCAAGGTCAAATCCAGTTGCAGTCAGGTAAGTTCTCTGTTAGTTGGCTTGTGTGTAACTGTAGTGCAAACGTTCATCAAATTGCACTGTGTACAAAATTTAATTCAGATGAATCTCTAATTAAGAATGAGCTGTTTCAAAACGCTTCACATCGAGGCTAGAGAATTTCTATGAAGCACACTTTACTGATGTTCTTGTCCTTATTCTGAGGAAGCTACAAGGGAAATTGATCATAAAAAGACATATGATTATGTCTTTGATGTTGCCTTTTATGTTGTTCCCCAAAAACGGCTCCTGCTCAAATTCAACAAATGTCACAATACCAGAAATACAGTAGGCAATATCAATACCAGTGACATTCCACAATTCTAGCTACCAATTCTATACCAAGATAAAAAAAAAAAAAACAATAAATCCTGTGTACTTTAACATTGTCATCTTATCATTTGAACATTATAATGGAATGCAGCCTTCAAGTATTTAAAAGAAATAATACTATACGTAAAATACAAATATTCAGTTTTAATTACAACTGCAGTAGGCCTTCCCAAGGTATCTATTCTAAAAAAAAACATGGAAATAATAAATAGACAATAAATAAAACAAAACAACTATTAATATTATACAAAATAACAGAAGGACAGTGTGGCACACATGCATGGAATTACTTTCTAAAAGAAAATATTCAAGTCTAGATTAAAAATGCAATTGCTTAGTTTAGTGTACTGTATAGGGAATCTAGTTCTAGTTCCAGCTAGTAGCTCACTCCCAGTTAGGCCTATATTGTGAGGCGCAGAGCTGGGTGGGGATCGGTGCCATTGGCTTTGGATGAACTAACGCGTCAGGGCTGTTACTCTAGCTTCACACGAGAGTGCTGACGTTCAGGGACTTCCCATGCCTGTGTTTCCACTTGCCTCTCCCTCTTATTCATGCTGCCATAGCCATATCTGCCGGAGCCTAGATATTGCACTCAACCAATTGTTTGCACTGCCTCTAGTCTCCCCTACTCTGGCTAATGCACTGTTTCTTATTCCCCCCCACCCCTTCTGGGCTGTGCTGCTTGGAGACCCAAGGATATGAAGATTTTCTGCCTTCTCTGCTGGCTGCAATACCTCTAATTCCGGCGACACCCTTCCTGCCTGCCTGCCCTTTGCTTCTGTGATGCCTCTCCTTCCATCCCTGCTGTACCACTGTTGCCTCTGGCTTGCTCAATGGGGGCTTATGGGAGCAGAGATAATGTAAAGTGCTTTGAGACAATGTATTGTTGTGAAAATGCATAATACAAATAAAACTGCATTGAATTGCATTGCAAATGTAGGCCATTAAGCCAGAACTAGAAAGTAGAGAGAAAGAAAAACAAACATAGGGGAGATTGGAGTAAGGTGAGTCAGAGACCCACCCCGTGTATTTGTGCAACTGTGTATATGATTTGTCATGTGACCATAAATTCAGGAAGCACCCATCAATTCTTTCTTGCTGTGGTGGAGAGAAGAACATGTGAGTGTATACATGTGAGTCTTTTTCATAATGTTAACGCAGTTGCAAGAGGATCAATTCTTATACATTAAATATAATTACAATGGGCCGATTGGAATTAGTTTGTAACTTAACTTAACTGGGTGCATTCGACTTGTTGCAGATGCTTACAGCACTGGTTTAAAATGATGCATTCTGGTCTTGATGCAATGCATGATGGTTAGTTTTTATTGTCCGTCTTCAGTCAGTGCTGCAAAACGTCACCCTGCGTCACCATGTTACATGGTACAAAACTCTCACGAGAGCAAGACCACTTAAGACAGATCGTGCAGCACCTCTCACCCAGCTGCACAAACTGGGAACCGCCTCCATGGCGACACAACATTTATTGGCTAAAGATTTTTGTGACACGTTTGACATGTGTGATGTTTGTATCCCAAGAAGTCCTGATGCGTTATCTGCTATTTCTCCCAAAAAGAATTGCGAAGCAGTGAGAACTGGTTTTCAGTTAATTTACCTGGTAAAATAAAGTTCAAATAAAATAAATTAATAAAAATGGCAACGCAGCGAGCTCAACCGTTGCAGTCAGATCTCATGCACTATGAGTAGTGAAAGTTGTCCGACTTGACAGTCAGTTTATTCTCCACCCCGGCAGCTGCGCACAGATCTCGTGCTACGTCACGTCAGCTGCAGACAGCCAAGCCCATGGCTGTGTTCGAATTCGGGTACTGCGTCCTACTAAGGGTGCATTTGTAGACCGATTATGTCACAGTGACGCGAGAAGGCTGTCCGAATTCGAACGGCTCCTCCAAATGCAGCCCACAAATGCATCCTACTTTTCCCCATTTTTTAAGGATGGGTCGGGTGTATCCTTCGCAGCCCAGCATATCACAAGATGCATTGCGGGGCGAAGTTGCGATGAATCTTGGAATTCTTTAAAGAAAGGCGATTGAATACACTTTTAAATATAGAAGTACAAATGTTAAAGGCTTAAAGCGCATGTGCTGTTGTCACGCTTGCGGCGAGAATTACGACCCATGAATGCAGCTGTCGGGGTTTGAGCCCTTCCAGAGGGCGTTTTATTCGGGTATACAGGTTTCAACAGGGCACAGACGGGAGCGAGCGTGACTGCTAGCTACACAAGGCATAGACTTAGACAAAACCCGACGGGGGAGACAGGACTAGGGCAGACTAAATATACAGAACACAGATTGCTGTCACAAAACAGCTGGGAACAAAAGGATTTGCATGAGGGAAACGAGGGGGCGTGGCACACAGGAGGATCCGACGGGCAGGGCATGACAGCTGTACAGCTTTTGATAATTGTGTAGAAATATTTTTTGAAGAAATCGCCCAGTACACTAATAAACTTACTTTAATAAAATAAATATATAATAAAAAAGACAAAAATGTGATGATAAATAACAAAAAAAATTGAAGTGAAATAATGGCATAAATCTTTATGGAAAACATGGAAGGTTGGTTGTGTTTTCAAAAATCTATTCTTATGTAGAAAAAAATAATAATTAATAATTAATAAGTAATAATTAGTATTAATAACCAATTCATGTAATCGATTTTTTAACAACATGCCAAACATCACATTTCCTATGGAAAATTTAGGAAATTTATTTCATTTAGGAGATAACCAACGATATAAGTTGTCCCAAAAGGCACATGCAAATCTGCATTCATAGAACATATATTCTGTTGTTTCTATGTCCTCATTACAAAAGGAACAACTATTTTGATGTACAGAAAATCGCTACCTTAAAAATTCCCCAGAAGGGTAAACCCCATTAATAATTTTAAAATGGACCTCCTTTGCTTTTGGTGCAATAGGGAACTTTAAGAATTTTGATCTTAATCTTTCAGAATCCTCCCTGGAGAAATATTGCCGGATTGAGATTATATTTGAAGGGAAAGGATATAACTCCTTGACAAAAGCTCTTTGAATTGTGGTGTTAGTCAACTTAAAAACAGTGAGAGAAAGTCCATCTAACAAAAGCTCAGGAAGCTGCGGTTTTACATTATTTTGACATAAGCAGAAGGACATCTGAATTATAGATTGTGGGATTGCTTTGACAACCTTATCGTACGGTTTTTGGTCAGTTAGCTTAAACTTGGAGCAGAAGGTCCCATATGGTATAATATTTCCAGAATCATCCAATAAGTGCATTACAGACAATATTTCTTTCTCCAGCCAATTTTCATAGAATAAAGATTTATTCCTATATATCACATATCTACAGTTCCAAAGTGGTGTATTATGGGGGCTAAAGTTGTGCTTGTAGATCAATTTCCAGTATAGTAAAACCTGTTGGTGGAACGCGGATAATTTAATGGGGAGTCTTTTTAGGTCATAGTCAGATCTAAGAAGGAAGTTGATGCCACCTAACGTCAGAAAGATTTGATTTGGGATATAAAACCAAAGGTTATGTACATTTTTCAAAAGGGGTTTTAGCCAATTTATCTTAATAGTACCGTTAATACAATCCAAATCAATGGCCTTCAGCCCTCCCTCCTTATATTCTTTAACCAGTGTTGCTTTCCTAATGTAGTGCGTCTCTTCCAGATGTAATTGAAGTTAGCTTGGTTTATGGCGTTAATTGCAGGTTTGGGCAGTGACAGTGAGTATGCTGTAGAGAAAAAAGGCATTGCTGTAAAGTGTCATTACTTGTTAAATCAAATTCATGTTATCTTTTCAATTATTTCA
>JAODKN010016333.1:0-11778 GCA_026774425.1 Petrocephalus zakoni | reverse complement strand
CCCACCATGGTACACAAAATTATTATCTATTTATGTATTATTTCATTATTTATTCTTTAGGCAACACCTCAAATGTGACATTCATTGACTTGCACAGATTTTTCAGTCAGGTGGTCCAACAGGAGGGCATCGCCAACGGGTACTTCCTACTTCCGTGAATATTCGTGATCGCAGGGGGGTCAGTGTATGCTGTTTATGTTAACGTGTTTGTAATCCATTTGAAATATTAAGCTGTATTGTTACAGCTGCACTTACACTATGTATGTGAATTTGTGTGAAATGACTCCCATTTTAATTCTACTTCCTTATGTTCAAATTCTAATTGCGATTCTGCAACGTTTCAAGCAGTTTTATGAATTGCATTTCATTTTCATGATCATTCACAAGTTAATTCTGAATGGTGCACAACCCTGTTATGTACTGAAAATGCGCGTAAGAGTTACAACAACGAGCGCTGTTTGCGCTAATTTATTGTCTACGTTATAGTTTTAGATTTGTCTTAACTGTACATTTAACTGTACATCTTATTAATTTTCACCACTAATTATATCATCGGCAGTTGGCTAAAGAAGACAGCCAGTGTGTTTTTGTGATCTATTTTAGCCAATCTCTGCGTGTCTGTGACAGGACAGCAGGCAAAAGTTCAAACAACGAACTACTTAGAAAATAATGAGTGGGTCGGATCACTCGCAAATCTACGAGCGAAATAATGAACTACTTAGCTACGAGGGGTTTCAGGAAAGGCTTGTTAAATTAACGATCAATCTTAAGTGCTCGATAACTAACTACTTAGCGCTACGATGCTTTCGGGAAACCCACCCCTGATCAACTGATCATTCTGTTGTAATCATTATCTGAACTTCTGCCTGTTATTTAGTCACAGAGACACAACTGCACAAAAGCATTAACATATATAAGGTTCATTCCAACTTTTGTAACGGTCATAAAAATACTGACATTGACAACTCCAATGTCACATTGACATATTGCCCATGTTGACTGTCATTGGTTTATGCTGACATAATGTTAGTTTATGACACCTTTTTTCATTCAAATGACAAAGGGCTATAAGGCTGACACTTTTGTGTGTCAGAGTGACATAAAGTGACAAAGTGACAATCTGTCTATAAAACAGAAGGTGAATACCTTTTAAAGAAGGGTTACATGGCTACACCAAACAGTAACTTACTCTCAGTATCACTGAAGCATCTGTAAATCATGAGTCCGGTCAGGTTGGGGAGCACTGGTACAGCATTTTGCCCCATCCACCTGAGAAATACCTCGGGATTCCAGTTGGAAATCCCCCTAAGCTGACATATGGTCCAGTCCCACCCTCTGAAAATGGCTGTCTATCTGCCGTTGTCAGGTGTTAAGTGGTGTCCCCTTGGCTTGGCCCAATGATGATCTTGGAAGCTGGATCACCCTCAAGGAATCGCACCACATAGCCATTGTGCCATAACTGAGGTTCCCTCATAAGAAGGTAATATGCCACATTCAAGACTCCCTGAGCAATCACTCGTTTGACACTAAGCCAAACTAGTGGTACCCAAAGTTTCTCCAAAGTGAAAATACCAAAGAACTCCAGCCTTTGTCTCAGGTCACTGGATAGTGTCCATATCTCACAGCCATAACGCAAAACAGGAACCACGAGGACTCTAAAGACTTGGACCTTCATCCTCTTACAAAGATATTAGGAGCACGTCACACCCCAGCGACCTCATGACACCCCATGCTCCCCTAGTCTGTCAATTGACTTCATAGGAATCTTTACCAAAGACATGATGCCCGCAACCACCGGACCCCACGCCCCTGCCCAAAACCCAGTCCATGCAAGCATTTAACAGAGTAGGGTTAGGGTTTGAACCTTAAACCTAACCCTAATGTCATCCATTGTGTCCATTACACGTACATTACTCCGTCCACCATTCCATCTACTTTCATTTTTTGGTCCCCTTAGGGGGGGATTGACTATTAATACTGTCGTGGAATTGAGCATCGACCTTTACCTGTTTTTTAAGCATCCTGGTCATTCCCTTTTGGGCCTCCGGTTTTATTTATGACTGAGTACTCTCTGGACCCTGTGGTAAAACACTTGATTTTACTTGTTTGGATACCTCACCTTCCCCAGTCCCGATCTACAAAAATGATTCCTGGGCTAGAAGGAATGTTTTATGAGGAAAGGTTAGTAGAGCTCAATCTATTCAGCCTTTAGCAAAGGAGACTAAGGGGGGATATGATCCAGGTATATAAGATCCTAACAGGTCTGGATGCTGTCCAATTACTTCAACATTAGTTCAAATAAGAGAACTCATGGCCATAGTTGGAAATTAGTGGGAGAACATTTCAGACTGGAGTTGAGAAAAAACTTCTTTACACAGCGTGTAGAATATGGAATAGTCTTCCTGATAGCGTCCTGCAATTGTATTGCAAAGTTGAAGGTAATGAGCGAATTGACTGCTACACTTATGAGCCTTTACCCCACCATCAACAAGTTTAAGGAGTAACCAGTAAGAAACCCCGAAATCTACCATGATTTTGATAGTGTTGAAAACTATTCTGGCATGATCAAGATCAAGGTATTTCCCCCTAGAAGCCTTTATTTGCCTCTCTTGCCTTACAGATCAGGTGGAAAATTCATGTTCCTGCTTTGCCGAACCCATCGTGAAGTTGAGAACAGGGGGGTCTGCGATCACTCAGATGAGCAGAGAGCACTGACGGGCACCTGGTGCACCACTGAAATCAACAAAGCTCTTGAAAAGGGCTATAAAATTGCCAATATCTATGAGGTTTGGCATTTCAAGGACTTCGCAGACTGCATTAACACCCATTTAAAGGGCAAACAAGAGGCTTAAGGCTACCCATCCTGGGTAAAAAGTGATGAAGATACATCTCACTTTATCCAGACTTACTTTGAGAAGGAAAGTATATATGTTTGGACCCAGAAAACATTATTGTGAACAAATTCAAACGCCAAATCTCTGAATTGTTTTTGAACAGCCTTTGGGGAAAATTTGGTCAGAGGCCAAATCAGAGAAATTACACTTGGAGATCCAGAAGCGTTTCTCCATACATGTTTTCAAACCAGTTTGAAGTGACCCACTTTTCATTCCCAGATGATGTTGTCATGCTCAGGGGAATAAACACAAATTGGCGGGGCTGTTTTGCCCTCAGGCGGGGCTTGATTCCTTGCACCTGTCCCTCGTTGTGCTCTGCCACATGTTTTTCTCCGCTTGTTAGCCCGCACACCTGCCTTGTGTTTAGTCCCTGATGTTCTGCCCTATTTTAGTCAGTCTGAGTCCAGTCTCCCCTGTCGATTATTGTCGCTGCATGTTTTTGCTCGCTGTCGTGTCGGCATCTTTATTTCCCCGTGTATTCCTTAATAAACGCTCTTCGGAAGGGCTTTACCCAAGCAGCTGCAGTTATGGGGTCGCCAACGGCATAACAGAATAACCGACCAAGACACGACCCGGGCTGTGCTCCAGCTCCTCCCCAGGGATCTTCGTGGGCTCCGTCTCTTTCTCCACGGTCGGCGCCACTACGTGCCAGGGGGACCCACTCCCGTGCCAGAGCCAGCGGAGAACTCTCTCCTCAAAGGAGTCTGCTATGCCCCCGTCCAGTCTGGGTGATGTCGCCGCCACGCCCCCGTCCGTTCCAGGAGATGATGCCACTGCCACGCCCTCGACGGATCCAGGAAGGCGTACATAGTACCATTATACGGATTCTGTAATTTTTGTCAGCAAGCCTGGGGACAGGATACCGCCACTCAGGGATTTTTTAGGGGAGCTGACGAGTGAATTGGACCCTGATGACCACATTGTGGAATTCGTTTCAGGGGGTCCTAAAACATGGGTACAGGACGGCTAAGGGTAAAACATGCGTGAAGGGGATCACGTTGTATACTGCCAATTCAAAAATAATCAATGTTGCATTCCTCACAGACTTGGTGCATGACTTTGCCTGTAAACCACATGCAACCCCTACAGAGATTAGGACAGCGACACAGGAGATAGTTTGGGGTGAAAGGGGGTTCCCCGTTTGAAAAATAAGACAGCCAGCAAATGCTTCAAGGTTGGGTACACTAAACGGCAGCTCCAGCCAGACTATACTTTACCTTATGGATTTTAGCAAGGGGTTTGACAATAGGCTTCACCACCCCTTCTCCTGTATTGTATTGGGACCCAGCAACTGTGGTAAATCATTTTTATTAAAAGACTGCTAGAAAACGCTGATTATTCATTGTCCAGAGTGCCAGAAAATATTGTGTGGTGCTGTTCCTGCTGGCAGCCTCTGTATGATGAATTGTTGTACAAAATAAAGAACATTAAATTTGTGGAAGGTATACCAGAGTCCTTGTGTGATGACAAACTTTTGCCAGTAAATAAAACCAACCTTATAATCATCATTGATGACCTTATGGAAAAAGCAATTTACCAAGTATATGCACCACAGAAATTTAAGCGTTATATAACTGGTGCAGAATCTTTTCTTCCAAGGTAAGAAAAGCCGGACCATCAATCTTAGCACCAATTAAATGGTACCATTTAAAAACCCCAGAGAATGAGTGTGCTGGTGCGGCAGATGTATCCAAGACACCAGGCAGTTTTTGATGACACTACGAAAGCCCCTTACGGGCACCTTCTCGTGGATTTAAAAGATGAGACCCAGGTAGACTGCTGGCTTAGATGTGGCCTGCTGTCGCCCGAGTGTACTGCGGTCAAGTTGCATGCATAGACATAACATTACGGTATCAGCTCGCGAAAATGACACTAAGTGATCACGCATAAGAAAAGGGTGAATACTTATATGTACGAAGTACAGGATGTGCTTCATATAATTTCTGACTTTCCCATAATGTATAAACAAATCACATGATCTGAAAGGCAAGCTCCAAGACAATTTGCAGACAAAATGTTTAACTTATTGAAAATGAGTTTTGGGAAGGCTACTGGAAATGGACTGGCCATTGGTCAGTGGTCACCGGGAGTGCATTCCTGGCCTATGGTTAGGACCCAGACTCAGTTCTAGGGTTAGGTTTATGGAATTGGGGTTTTAGGATTGGAGGTTAGGGTTAGGGTTCCCAAAACTCATTTTCAAGAATGAATAACGGATTTCAGTGCCCATGTTATGTCCGAAGATTAACAGGGTATTTCTCAGAATTTTCCCATAAAGTATAAACAATTCTTATACTTCCTGAAAGGCATGGTCCTAGGCTATTAGTAGATAAAATTTGGTCAACTTTTACTGTACCATTTTTGAGAAAAGGCACTTTGAAATCCATGCCATCATACGCATTTGTTTATATGACAGGTCATTTCTCAGAATTCTCCATTAAGGTATAAACAAGACTTATACCACCGGAAAGGGACTGTTGTAGGCTATTTCTACACAAAATCTGAACTTTACTGTACCATCTTTGAGAAAATGCCCTTTGAAATCCACATTGTATGAGGCAAGTTTGAAAGGTTGTTTATCAGAAGTTTCCAATAAGGTATAAACAAGTCTCATACTATCAGAAAGGCATCATCCTTGGCTATTAGTAGACAAAATTAAAGTAAAGGCACATCCAAATCGCTTTTACATACTTAGACAAGCCAAGTATGACAGGCAATTTCTCAGATTTTTCCCGTAATATATAAAATAATCAGATGGAAATAAAACAAGGTTTCCAGAGGTATTGGTGTTTTTTTAAATAAAAAATTGAAAACAGGAAAATTCGAAGTCTATATACAGTGTTATATTGATATAATGAGCACAGATGAACACAAATTCTAAGCATATTCTCATCATGTGAAGAGCTGAGTTTAACTCTGTGAGCATTGTAAGTGTGTCGTCTCCTCTGGATTTGAGGTTTTACCAATTCCTTGCCAAGTTCTTGGCAACTCCTTTGGAACTTTCCTTTGTTCCGGTATGGATTCAGTGTCATCCAGGTGACAGACATTACAAGCAGAGATGTACAGGATATTGACAAATATTACAAGTAGCCAGCATAGGGTTCTTTTTTGCAGCTGTGACCATTTACCAACTTATTCAAGCAGCAAAATCAACCGAGTGTCTGAAAGTGCCAACCCACATTTTCTCATGGGGCCTGGGATGTCTAGCTACTTGCCTGAACCCAAGTTATTTACTCCTTTTGTAGCACTGTAATCCATAATTTGTGGTTTATAATGCTCCCCACTGCAGATTCTCTGGGGCCTATTCAGCATGCTCATGAACACCACATTTTTGGGTGTAAGGATGTTCTTGTTTGATGGAGATGTGACGTATACCATGTACCATTTACGCTTGCGGTGAGATGAATGACCCATGACTGCGGCTGCTGGGTTTGAACCCCTCCAAGGGGCATTTATTCACATGCGGGGGAAACACGATAGCAAGAGGGACAGCAAGCTTATAAAGCATTGACAATACCCAACAACGGGAACAGGACGTGGACTCACTAAAATAGGTCCTCTGCCAACCTCCACCACAGCTCCTGCAACATGAAGAACTCTGCTGCCCAGGCCTCCTGGCTCTGCCTCGAGAGGGGGTCCTCCTGGCACACAGCGGCGCTAGCCACGGAGAGGGATGTGGACCCCGCGAAGAGCCCAGAGGGCACACGGGGCGACGGCAGCGTCTGCGGAGGGGCGAGGCGCGGAGTGGGGTACACGGCGTCCTCCTCCTCTTCCTCCACCATCTGCTGCCACAGCCACTATTCTTCAGTTTGGCAGGGGGACCAGCTCCTGAGGAAGAAGCCGTCGGCTCCTTCCGGACCTTCTTCGTCTTTTGGGTAAGGCGGCGCGGGTGGTGCCGGCTTGCAGCCACTGGGTCGCTTAGTTGAGTCGGGTATTCTGTCACGCTTGCGGCGAGATGAACGACCCATGACTGCAGCTGCTGGGTTTAAACCCCTCCAAGGGGCGTTTATTCACAAGAATCAGGGGAAACACTGTAGCAAGAGCGACAGCAAGCTTACAAAGCATTGACAATACCCGACAAGGGGAACAGGACGCAGACTCACTAAAATAGGGCAGGACATCAAGGGTCAAACATAAGGCAGCTGTTCAGGGCAAACAAGCGGAGAAAAACATGAGGCAAAGCACAACGAGGAACAGGTGCGGCGAATCAAGCCCCGCCAGAGGGCAAAACAGGGGAAACAACACGAAGGGCGGGGCTGAGCATGACAGTATAATGGGATTAGGACAGCCCATCGCAGGGCAGACTCACACCTATGGGCATTTTTGTAACTCCACTTAGCCTCTGCATGTTTTTGGACTGTGGGGGGAAACTGGAGTACTATTGGCATCACATCCATCCATCCATCCATCCATCCATCCATCAGTTAGTGGGTTGGTTATTAACTTAGTCTTGGTCAGTTTTTACAATGTGTCTTTATAATGTGTATTTTTAAAACAATACAAACTGTAGTTTTAAAATCACAAGCATTTAGGATATGTTCACATTGCGAAGCTGAAGTGTCTAGATTTTTTTCAGGGCTGTATGGACACAAATCCAATCTTTTCAAAGCAGATTTACATGTGGTCCTAGGTCAGATACACTAATTGTACACTTATTTTTTTTTACTAAAAAGTGTTACATTACATTTAAAGCTGTTTAATGAATTTAAATACTTAATTAACACCCAAAATTTTAAAGGTGTCATAGCCTGAGTCGGTATGGGGCAGGGAGGAATTCTGAGACGCCTGGAATGTAGAGCTGTGAATTGGAGAGGGAGGAGGTACAGACTGTTCAGAAAATAGGTGAGACATATACACACACACACACACACCAATATAAGCATACTGGACACACCCATTACACCCTCCCTTCAGCCCCACCCCTTCAGGTGAATTTGATATAAGATAAGGACAGTAACTAGTAATCATTAGTTAAATACCTAGCTGTTTTGGGTTTGGTCACAATATATTTTGCTTCAAATACATCACAATGTCAAGACAACAACAAGGGTAAGTGATGTTTAAACTTATTTTTATGATAATGAATTGATTTTCATGTCCAATCTTCATGCCAGAAAAATCAGGGTTAACTCATTTACAAAACACAATTGCAAGTCTTCAGCAATCAGATCCTGAGGGACCTGAACAGTGGCCTTTTGGTGAAAATTGTGTTTTGTGCTGGCTATCCCTAACACCATGCAGAAATCGCAGAAGGTTGAAAAACATTCAGCTTTTAAAGGTTTCTTCTGTGACTTCCAGCACACAATTGTTGCTACTTCAATTTGATGTTATAGTATAAAGATTATACCTGCTTTTGAAATCTTTATGATTTTTATTTTTTAAATTTTATTTATGATTTTTAGTTATGCAGATTGGACAATCCAAGGTGGAGCAGAAGCAAATAGCTAAACGGAAAGAAAGCGTTTGAGCCACAGAGAGTTCCCCGGAGCAGGCAAGTCATGCCTAGCTAACTATGTTTTGAACAGCATATTATAATACAAAAAAAATCAAAAGTAATTTTTTCTGTAATACAGGGACAGATTTCATGCTGGGACAAAGGAGCACATCAAAGCCAGGAAGAGGGCCCAAATGACCACACCGGTGACAGTTCTCTGGAGAGGGTGAGTCCTAAATATAGTATTTGTTTTATAATTGCAAAGTAATAATTTCTAAACATTATGATGTCACGCCCTGCCTGTTCGATCCTCCTGTGTACCACGCTCTCTCATTGCCCTCATGAGAATCCTAGTGTTGTACCAGCTTTGTCTCCTGTGTATTTAGTCTGCGTTTAAGTCTGTTTCCCCAGTCCGGTCATTAACGTCTATAGTCGTGGTGTGCGTTTCCTTGCCTGTCATTGTAATAAACCCCTGTGCTTCACCTGCAAACCTCCGTGTCCTGCTCCTGCTTCCCCGCTCCGCACCTGGCACGCCCAGGCGTCACGTGACATATGAAATTAATAGCAATTGCACACTTGTTCTACTGTGAACCTCCCAAAGCCTGTACTTAAATGGTTGGAAACCAATACAATGACCTCATGAAATTCTGAAAGAACCATTTCTGAAAGAATGGTTAGTCACATGTAATAACTAGGCGCAACAGTGTAATAACTAATAACTAATTATTTCTTGCCCAAATTTAAAATCTGTGTTTGACTTAAGAGCAAATAGGAAAGCCTGAGGTTAAGGGGAGGCATAGACAAGACAAGTTCTATCAGAAATATCTATACGAGTGACAGTTGCCCAGAGTACATGTCAGGGTCGGTGCCCGTCCAGTCCTGTCCCTTATCTGTCCCCTTTTGGCCAGCTGGTGTTGCTGGCCATCCTGATTCCCCACCTTGTGGTTTGTCCCCGTTTCCCAGACTGCCGCATAGCTCAGTGGTCTGAGGGTGTGGCCCTGTGATTCCCCATGTTGTGGGTTCGAGGTTGGCTAATGGTCTGCTTTCTTTATTTGTGAGTGTTACATTTTTCCCTTTTGAGTTTTTCAGTTCTAGTTTACCCTCGGTGTTTTTGGTTACTCTATTCAGTTTTATTTTTACTAGTGTGTTGGTTGGTGTTTCTAGTTTCAGTGTCTAGTCTTCCCTGGGTCTGTTAATTTTTCCCACTTGTTGCTCGTTGTCCTGTGCCCTTCCTGATTAGTTAAGTTATGATTTGTACCTGTTCCTTGTTTTCCCCAGTGTATTTCTGTGTATTTAAGTGCCTGCCTTCGTCGTGCTTGTCAGTTGGTCATTGTATCAGTTTGAGTTGTACCTGTCTGAGTTAATCGGTATCGCTTATTGTAGTTGGTTGCTTTTGTGCTGTGTAGTTCTTAATTCTGCTCCCTCAGTTTTTTTTTTTGGTTTCCTTGTTAATTTCAGTGTTTTCTTTTGTCCCCTTGTGGTCTGTTTTTGTAGTTCCTGTTCAGGCCCCAAATAAACCCCCCTTTTTGTATTTAAGCTGCAAATGGGTCATCCCCTGATCCTTGACAGTACATGTAAGTTGCTTGGATTTGTGTACCATTGTTTTGATGAGTAAATTTCTTTAATGAATGTACAGATTTGGGAAGTTGTAGAGGAAAAAGGGAAGGTTCCGGGTCCACATAGTTTCCAAGGATAGGTCAGTTATAGTTTCTTTAATGCATTGAATTATTTGGCACTAGAAGTCCCAGACTTTTCTAACCCTCCTTTAGCCAAGAGGTTGCGAACTGGCTACTCCCTTGGCCATCATTAGCATCAATTCATATGCAAATGTGGTTATTACCTGAGGAATTTCGCAGGGGAGTGGGTGGGGGTTGAATGGGATGTGTGGGTGAGGGAGAGGTGAGAACTTCCTTTTGTGCTGAACTGGATAAAATCTCACTGCACATAGCCTACTAATTCAGTTAGAATTCTGTGGTGTACGAACCTCCTCTCCAAAGAAAGAACATGCAGAGAAGACTGACCACTCAGCAGGCCTTGGAAATTCTCCTGAGTGAAGCAAAACCTTGTGACTCGGATGGAGAAGACATAGAACTTCAGCCGGATTCGGACTCAGAGCCATCAGAGTCTTCAGGTTAATTTTTATTTCATATTATTTCCTATTTCATTTCAAACAAGTGAGTGGAAAATACCAAAAAAGCAGAGCAGAGTGACAGAAATATCTACTCTGCCTTTTTTATATTTTCCACTTTTTTGTTTGTGCACCTTAGCAGACATTCACTGCCATCTGAAGTGCAAGACATTTTTCTGCTTTAGTTGTATCTTTATTTAGGAAGATATTTCAGAAGTATTATTAGTATCTATGCATGCATTTGTGATATCATTTGACTTTCCCATTGCTCACAATTTGAATTTGTTCATACTGCAGATGAGGAAACTGCTTCTCAACCTAAAAAGAGAGCTCGTTTGGGGACTGACCTGACAGAGACGGCAAAAGATGGCACAGTGTGGCGTGAAGAACAGGTGGGGACGCGTCTCCCTTTCACCCCAATAGAAGCGTACGCCGCAGATGGAGAGCCAACGGCTAAGGCCAGAAGTAGTATTTCGAGTCGCCTTCAGAGCTTCCTGTGTTTCATCACTCTTGACATGCTTCGTAGCATTCAAGAATGGACTATCCAACATGCACAGCAAACGGAGCATGCTCATTGGTTCATGGCCCTCCCTGAACTAATGGCATTTATCGCAATTGTCATCTTGCGGGGGCTTACCAAGGTTCCATCGCTACGTGACTGGTCAGCAAACCTGGGAAACCCACAGATAATTGGAACTATGCCGCGAAACCGCTTCCAAGACATCATGCAACACCTGCGCTTTGATGACAGGTCCACCCGCAGTGATCGAGCAAAGACTGATAAGTTCGCTGCAATTTCCAGTGTGTGGGGATCATTTGTCACCAACTGCATCACGTCCTACAACCCCGGTCTACATATCACCGTTGATGAACAGCTTTTCCCGTCAAAGACTCGCTGCTGTTTCCTGCAGTATATCGCAACTAAACCTGATAAGTTTGGGATAAAGTTTTGGGTGGCTTGCGACCTAAAATCCAAGTACATTTGCAATGTCCTCCCATATCTTGGTAAGGACCCCAGTCGTCCCAGTGGGGAGAGACTGTCTGAAAACGTAGTGATGAGGCTGATGGAACCATTCCTAGACAAGGGCAGGAATGTTACCACGGACAATTTTTTTTCACATCGCTGGAAAACCACCATCCTCGGCACAGTCAACAAGATTCGCCGGGAAATTCCTCAATCCTCCAGACAAACAGATCGCAGTGAATTCACCACTCAGTTATGTTGCAGGTCTTTTGTGGTTTTTAGAATTGTAGGATCACACACCCATGGACACTCCGACATTCCATAGTTTTATGGCCACTGAAGGTACGAGTCGGCCATATCA
>JAODKN010016332.1:0-10402 GCA_026774425.1 Petrocephalus zakoni | reverse complement strand
TGTTGCCATGGAACATTCTATTGAGTTTCGCCTCTTGGCTTCTATACGCTTTGCTGTTCCCATGGAACATTCTATTGAGTTACGCCTCTTGGCTTCTATACTCTTTGCTGTTGCCATGGAACATTCTATTGAGTTACGCCTCTTGACTTCTATACTCTTTGGTGTAGATGTGTCACGCTGGTTGTGTGTCACCATGCACAGTTCAGCAAGGACCGTCATTGTCCATGTACCAATGATTTCACACATACACTATTCCAATTGATAAGAATGTTCGTAATCAGAACATTAACTTAGTTAAGTGTTAGTTAGATGTGGATTCCATGCTTGTTTATCATTCATTAATCATATATGATTCGATTTCGTCTTTTGGGAATAACTTTTAAAACTTACAAAGCCAGGAATGGAATGGAAATTAAGCAGAAAAATTACACTTGAACACTGGTAAGACTCTTTGTGTTTGCTTTTATTTGCCGTTTTCATTTTTTTATGACATCCAGTAGGAGCAGCAGCCACAGCCAGCCGCTGGTCAAGCCAGTTACAACTATACCCAACCACAGCAGCTGTTTCCATGGCTAATTAAAAGCCCACTGTGTTTGATTAATACAGCTGAGGTTAGCATACTGGTCGCGATTACTTCTGCAATGTCCAGGGGCCTTGTGAGAATTTCACCTGTACCATAAGGTTCACTTAGCGCCTGTACAGTAAGTCACACTCTCTAACCTTGGGTTTGATGTGCAATAAATTGTCTCTATTTGAGCAAATGGTCCCAGTCCTCCAGTAGCAGGTTTCAGTTAAACTGAACAAGAAATGTTCAGAGAATCATGTCTTGCATGAAATTTGACTAAGTGTGTTTCTGTTGGGTCTATTCTGAGCATTAGTAGGTTTCTGTAGATTTCTCTGAGGTATAAACAGGCACGTCCCTCTACCAGAAGTCTGCTTTCGCCTGGCAGTAAACAGTGACATCTGCGCACCGGCTCTCTGTGAGAGTTTTTTTGTCTGTCCTTTTCCCTATTTTCAGTTCAGTGACTTGGCATGCAAAAAAAAAATCCAACATTCAAGTTTTTGCGTATACTTTCAGTGTGTTGGCTGTGTTCTTCCTCGGCATATATACCATATATGAGCAGGGTAAGCTGTTATGGATGGATGGATAAATACATACACTGTTCTGTGTGTGTGTGTGTGTCAACAATGGCAATCAAAAAATACACATAGACCCATACTCTATGTGTATTGGTATTAAATATTTAAGGATTTTAATGTCATGAAAGGAAGTCTTACCATCTGGATTTGTGGGGTATTATTCACATGTTATCAGTAGTGTACACTGAAATGTACTAGATATTCTAATGGGAGACAGAACACTTGTATTTCAGGATTAAAGTCTGAACACAACTCCAGGGTTGATGTTGAGGTCACATGACCACACGGTCAAACCGGTAAGGCGGAGGCCTCAGCCAATAAGGCTCCACACTGAACCGTGAATCTGGTTAAAATTCAGTTCAGTTTATTTTTATATAGCGCCCTTCACAACAGAGTAGTCCCATGGGCATTTCCCACACATGGGTGGACCTGCTAGCACGTGGTAGAGCCTCGAGCACTTACATTTGTAGGACAGGTGGATTCAATCTTATATTAGCGTTTACTTTGGCGTTGGCTATGCAGGTATTTGCACTCTAATTCAAGTTAGGGCATTTTCAGCTTTCCTAAGGAGTGATAGGTTAACTAAAGGTGGCCCCTTGGCAGCTAGAGCATGTTGTTCTAAGTGTGCAGTGTGAAATGTGTGAGATGTGGAGGCCTTTAGTGAAGCCAGGGATAGGAAGGGCTGAGATCACGGGGAAATGAAACGTCTTACGTCTGAATGTCAGTGACATCGCGGTAAAGTGCCCACCTTCACCTCTGAAATGGATTCTGATAAGGGGGAGTTCGGGAAGCAGAGAGGTGGTCATCACCCCCGCGCTCAGTCACAACAAAGCGGCCAGGCACTGGGACCCTGATACACATGCAACGGCTGAATGATCACACCCACCCCCAGGCGGGCCCAGACTCCGCTGCGGCCCAGCACAGCTGGCTGTAGGTCTCACCCACAGCACCCACCACCCCCACCTGAGAGACTACAGAAGAGCAGAATGTGTGCCTACAACCTAACAGCAGATAGTCTGGGGGGCAATGACTTATATCAGTCTTCTTAATATAGCTTCACACTCACAAGTGACTAAACACACTTTCCGAAAAAAGGGTACCGGTTTGTGCCTTTGCTTGTCACTGGGCTGTAAACTCAAGCGTCTGTCACTTGCAGCCTAGCTGTAGGTGAATATATCTTTTAAGGTACAGAAATGGACATTTGTATACCATTGGGAGTACAGTAACGCTGTTTTTCCCCGGGGGTACAGAGCAGTACCAGAGGGTGTACAAAGGCAAAACAGTAGTACAGGAGTGAAACCGAGAGAAAAGTGCTTCACAGTTTTTTTGACCATCCATCCATATGTATCATGGGCAAGTAAATGATAGTCTTTTCCTGGAAACTGACTGTAGTCAAACTACGAAATTTCACCACAATATAAAATAACTGAAATACATTCAAAAGCAAAGGATAAGAGGATTTTTTTTAAAGAGTTAAGATGACTTTGGACAACTCCAAGGTCCAAGACTAATGGACCTTCTGGTGCTCCTTGGCTAGCTGAAGGTATCAGACAGGAGATTTGGACCATCCTGGCCGATCCTGAACAACAAAGCGAAGGACATGATGATTACAGAAAATGATATAAAATGGTATCCATCCATATACACGTCACCCATCGGCATTCCAGTAAATGGTCATGTCGAAGAAATCATGTAAACTGGAGGCCAGGAGCTGAGAGATCACGGTCACTGTTGCTTTCTGGTGCTCCGCTGCAAATAAACTGTTTTCTAGACCACAAAAAAGAAACACGAGAATAGAGTCAAAACACAGCACAGAAAATTTGGTAAGAACCAAAATACCATTATTACTTGGGATACCGTTTTTGAACTGAAGCTCTTCATACAAGACTGTGGATAAAGAAATCTTGGTGACTGAAAAAATTAACGCGACTCAGGAAGACAGCAGATGTTTAAATGTGGGGGACCTAGAGACGAAAGGGAATAAAATACATGATTTAAAGTAGATCCATCGCCTTCCTTTTCGCCCATGTTGGTTTCCTAATAACACCATCTGTATTACTGTGAACTTCAATGGTGATCTTTGTGAACAGGAGCATATTGGGATACTCTAGATCAGGGGTGCTCAAGATCCACCGATAGATCGCTCAACATTGAAAAACATTTTTTTAGATGCCACTTGATAGACAAAGGTTGTCCAGTTTCCTGTCGCTTAATTAAACCTTTGTTACATTAGGTTACTATAACATCTACTTAGACTCCTTAGCATTTTTAATGAGGGCCACTTTGACCTGGCCACTTTAAAAGTAGATTGCAAGTCGAGAAAGTGTGGGCACCCCTGCTCTAGATTGTGGTAAATACTCTAGATATGGGACAAATCCATACGTATTCTCTACAGGTGTCAGCTATTAAAGAGGGGCTGTAATAGTACGGGCCAGAGGATTTCACACGTCCTATCCAAGAAGAAGCCGTAGCTATCGGTTCAAAAGTAAAGAAAGTAAAAATGCCGATTAATAGCAATTAGGGCCGGGAGCGGAGGGGTCTAGGGGAAGTCCCAGGAAACGCGCTGAGCACCAGTACGCAAAGTGCCCTCGCCGCCCCCCTCAAATAGGACATGCGAGCCGAGACCCGCCGCGCCGCAGCTCCGTCCCGGGCCGGTTCGGGGGAGCCTCCGTGCAGGTAAGACTGGCCGCGCAGAGGAGCCTGCCTGTGCTGGATATCTGTCAAACAATTATTATATATACAGACTACACTGCACCGCGTGCTTTGCGGCTCAGAAGCCAGCTACACAGCGAATCCGTAAAAAAGACACAAATAGAGAGACACTAAACAGAAAAGGCACAGCGAAAGTGACGTGGCAGCTTGCTCTGGGGCTGGAAGTGCGCGGTCACGGCCCCGAATGGCCGCGCGTCACCGGCGCTGCCAAGGTGCGGGCGCGTCGCCGCGGCCCAGCGGGAGCGCGCCTGTTTACAAGGCTGCCTAAAGTCTTACCTCGATTCGAGTTTCATTGCATGCGTTTTTCATCATCCATGTCATTTTATAATGTTTAGTTTGTATTGGAGGACAGACGATCAGGATGAAACCAGTCAGCAATATGGGTTCGGTGGAACGGAGAAACGTTTGCTAGGCTACTAGCCAATTGCATTAGTTCAGTAAAAAATGATATTTCCTTTACTGAGCACTCGCCCTTCGTTTATAGTATTCGTTTTAGGTGAGTGGGCGAGCTTAATTTCTAGCTCAGGATAAAGGCCGCCAGGAGCTGTTTCAGTGGGGATGAACCCCCCCAGCCCACCACCCAAATAAGTGTACACTTATTACTTTAAATGGTGTGTTCTTATTCATTTTATTATATTAATCTCATAGCAAAGTTCTTCTCTTTAAAATGCATGTGATATGTATGTGTTATGTTTAGCTGGGCTGAATTAAATACTTTATAAAACAATACACAAAGAGCATCTGTTACTGAAATGCGGAAAACAGTTCTCCCGGTAGGAAATGATTTTTATGTCTAAATAAACCTTTAAGGATGCTTCAGTTCGTAGCAGTTTGTAGGCATACACAGAAACAAAAGTGAAATTTGTGGCTAAATTATAATTTACGTATATACGACTTACTGTAAGTGCAGATTGACTTTTGAATGCACACAATATTCATATGTGTTCTCCCGGTGGGGCCGTCGGTTTATGGACCAGCTAAATTTATCATGGGGTGTAATACAGGGCTAGCTTTCAGTGCCGATGCAGCCCTGCCTATTACAGATGGCTGATACCACTGCTTTACTAATCCAAGATTGGCATCCTTGGTTCCAGCCCCAAATGGTCAGGGAAGTACACATGTGATAGAAAGGTTTTTGGTTCGAATCCCTGACCGGTTAGGTAGCACCAAGGTACCTAGAGCAAGGTGCTGCCCCAAAGCACTGCTCCCCGGGCGCTGAATTAGCTGCCCACTGCTGTCACAATGTCTGGGTTAAATGTTTGGGTTAAATGCAGAGGACACATTCTGTTGTTGTGCACTGTGTGCTGTGGTTTGTCGATGATTAATTAATCACTTTAATATTTCGTACTAGCTGTCCTACTGATGGCTTTACTTAAAGGGGTAGACAGCATTTACTGTTGCCAGGTAAAAATCAATATTTTATCATTAGAATCAATTCTCAGAATGAAAGCAATCAGATGTTTCGGTGTCGACCTTCACCTGTCACCTGAGATGTCAGTCCGGAGATGAGCATTTGAAAGTTGCTGGGGTTAGCCCTGTGTCTGTCAGGAAAGTCCGAGCAGCACACAGAGCCCAGAAATGTCATGGAAAATGACGAAACATAATGCAGTTCCATCAACAACACAAAAGCCATTATATAAAACCACAGAAAGGAGTTTGCACTGGATCTATAGAGCTAATATATGGATTTGTATTACATAAAGCCCTCATTCACACGCGATTGTAAGACATGCAGGATAAGTTTCACATGTCTTTGGCTCGCAGCTTTACCTTCTAAATATGTAGGATAATGTTCTTGTATTTTTATTTTTACACTGACAATAGGCTTTCGCTGGTATTCTGTTAAATATGGGTCTCCAGCTGTGCATTTAGAGCGGTTTTAGTTCATGCTTAATTGGATTTTCCATACTAATGTGAAGTAATGTGATATGACAAGCTGCTTTAATGCTTCTGGTTAGCACATATGATTCGGTGTCTAAAATGACAGCCTGAATTCCAGTGATGGTTCAGCCAATTATGAAAACCTTGTGAGTTTTGTGAAACCCCAAGTAGCAGCCTGACTATTTCAAATCCAGGGCTTGAGCTTCTAATCACAGATTTCTAGAAAGCTATTGGTTCCTTCCTTGTCCTATAATCTTTTTTCCACTCTTCAGTTTTTAACACTCTGATAAGAACATCAGCAGTCGTAGTGATGCCTGATTAGTCCATAGTACACTATATTCTTGTGCGTTCTTGTGCTGTATGTCGCCTGCCGTTATTAATAACAAGCACCAAATGTATCCCCTTTATGGCAAGGTGAAGGCTGCGGGGGGGCACAGGCTTAACAGAAGGGTGTGGCACTTTCGGCTCTGCGGCTTCAGTAGTCATCTATCGCTGCTCCCTGACGAGACCTGGGCCTTTCTCAGCAGCTTAGGTGGTTGCCCTGGTACACTGGGGACTGGTTACTCACACCATGCACCAGTAACCAGACTGACTAACCTCCTGTTAGTCAGCATATGCCAGTAGGCTACACTGGCACCCCAGAGTCCTGACTATTCTGGGAACACACTCCGCATCCTAACCCTAATCCTCACCGATTACAGCTGTGAGCTGGGCACTCTGTATGGCTCTGGGGGTTAGGATGCTGTATCCATGATGAGGAGGAGGTTGCCAGGGACCACAGGGGGCAGCTGGGGCGGTTGTCGTAAATGACACCGGAGTACCTTGCGAGGAGCCTGTGGGATCGCAGAAAGGACACACACACACAGCTGGGTGGGGGGGATGTTTATGCACCCCCACCCGAGGAGGTGTGAGGTCACAGCACTGCATACCATATCAGCCCTGTCACCTAACTGCACACTGATGTGGTCGTGTTAGGTATGAATGCTCCCCATTTACGGAAAGGCGTGTCTCTGACCCATCCCATTGTCCTGCTGACAGAGCAATGGCTGGAACGTGCCACCAGGGGCAGTACTGGGACCACCTTCTCCGAAATTGCATGCCCTGTCAGATGCAATGTGCTCAGCCACACCGGCCCAAGAGGTGCGACAGCTTCTGTGGTGAGTACATCTATGCAACTGTAATCTGCACTGCACTACGTACAATGACTGACAAGCGATGGTGCAGGGAGGGTTCAGACCACAGTGGGCCATTAGGGTGATCATTCACCGTAAAGCTTAATCTGCGTTTGCATACGAGAGAATCAGAGCCATGTTGGAGCCGCTCATCCGCACAGACCTGTCCCCTCATTTGGCCATTAATCTCTTTCCTTAGCATGAAATAAGTTTCCCTGGCATTTTAAACTGGGAACAGCGAGTGACGCCACCTCTGAGTTTTGAAAGCAGCTGGATGTTTTTCACTCTTCTTTGGCCCAGGTGTGGCTGGATGAGTGAGCAGCCCATTGTATCTGGAGCCAATAAAATTTAAGTACTTAAAATTACATACCTAGTCAAAGACTCAACAGCTGAACCAGAAATTTTTACATTTAAAATGTTCTTACCCGTAATTCTTTCTTGTCCGCTTTATAACTTTATATGAAATCCTTCCCATACGGGGGCCCCAAGGAGCCTTTTAGCTTTTGAGGTTTTTTAAGACTGACCTCACGATGACTGCTGTAGAATCTCTTAAAGAAACCGTGCGCCTGATTCCGCTCTCCGCTGTGACCTCGTCTTTCCCATCAGTGGTGACAGAGTGCAGGAGCACCCCAGGGAATTTCTACGACCTACTGCTGAAGCGCTGTCTGAGCTGCTCAGAGGTGTGTGGGCGCCACCCGCGGGAGTGCACCCAGGCCTGCAGCGGTGAGTCACGCCAGAAGCTTCTGGGTTCAAAGCCCAAATCTTGTCCTGAATAGGACAAGCTATTACGGATAATGGTTCAATGGAATTATGTTCAGTATAGGCTTTTCAGCAGCCACTATACTGCTGTAATCTCACCTTGTTGCACATCTTTACTGACAGCTAAGCCCACCACCCTGAATCTGACCAAGGAGCCGCCGGACAGGCCTTCAGTACAGATCGCTGCCAGTGAGGGGCGCCCTTCCTCTGGAGGGCAGTACCACACAGCACTCATCTACTCGCTGCTAGGCGTGTGCCTAGCCATGCTGCTGTGTGCGCTCGCCCTGGCCTCGCCGGTGCTGCTGCGGAGGGCAAGGGCCCGGAAGCAGGCCGCGGTGCAGAAGGGCGCCGACACCGCGCCCCAGGAGCACGGCAGCTCCTCCAGAGGTGCGTTTTGGAGGAGGGGGTCCTGTAACTGGGCTGTGGCCGGTGATGTCGTAAGAGGCGTGTAGGAGATGGCTCTCTAAAAGAGGACTGAGTTTCTGACTAAATCAAGAATGTCCTGTCAGGTTAACTACCACTGTACAGTTATGTAAATAATCCGTCCCACAAACCCTTACGCAATTCACATTTTACTGAGGTCATATTTACCCCCTTCGCCCCCCCATAGCATTCAAGACATCTTACAGCAAAAAACACATAAGCCAAAAATACCTTTTGCATTCGAGCTTCTGTAGATTCTTGGATATCTGGCATGTTATGTGAGCCCAGACTGACGCCAGCAGCTTTCATGTAAAATCGAGAGCGGCCTGCACACACATTCCCAGGAAAGCTGGCAGGCAAAGCTCAGAATAAGTTCTGTAAGTATCTGCCACTGCTTTGGCACTCGGTTCCTCCAACTACAGAGACTGAGTGAAGAAGGTTCCGGTGAGACCTCCCCCCCCAAAATGGTGACCAGCTCCCTCTGTGCCCACAGACCGCCTGCTCGGAGCCAGCAAGCCGCCACTGAAGAAGGCGTCCCTGCCCACAGAGACCTGCGTCCACTGCTTCCCTGAGCTCCGGAGGCCAGCCTGTCATCCTGAGAGGGAGCCCCCCAGACAGACCCCCGCCACCACCACCCTCTACCAGCAGGCGTCAGTCAGGGGCCCTGCCAGGTCCCCCTGCTGTCTGCAAGAGGGCGCCCCCTCCGTGGGAAAGGACAGACTGAGGATTATCTGCTCCCCAACACAGAGCAGCACCTGACTGTGTCTCCGGCTATCACTGGGGTGACAGGGCATCGAAGCATAACTACTTCATTGGCACCTTGGCGCCCCCTAGAGGCTAGGCTAACGACACCGCGAACCTGTTCAGTCAGCCCCCCCCTCAGACAGGCTTCATTTGTGTGTGAAGTATCAACCCCCCTCCCCCCCCCAAACCTCACAGCGCAGCCCTCTGAGTATGTGCTAGAATGACATTAATGACGTCAGCTTTGCCAGCTTCCTGTGAGCATCCTGGGGATGCCAGGGGCGCTCGGTACCGGTGTGGCAGCGTCCTGGGGATGCCAGGGGCGCTCGATACCATTGCGGCAGCATCCTTTGGATGCCAGGGGCGCTCGGTACCGGTGCGGCAGCGTCCTGGGGATGCCAGGGGCGCTCGGTACCGGTGCGGCAGCATCCTGGGGATGCCAGGGGCGCTCGGTACCAGTGCGGCAGCACAGCAGCGTAGATGGACTCTCAATAAAGCAGCTTTGCCCGCTCGTCTCTCGCGGCTGACGCTCTCACCTGGCTCCTGAGGGGGTCTAGCAGTCTTCTCCCTGCTGGACCTTCTGCATGTCCTTTAGATACACCCTTCTCTTTACATACCATAATGAAGGGATTCCTCCCCCGCCCCCCCAAACAGGGCAGCAGGTGGCTTTAGGGCAGGAACCAGAACATTACAGGCTTGAGTCTCAGAAGGTGACCTGCTCTAAGGACACATAAGCAGGTCACTCAGCCTGAAGAACTAACCAGCTGTAAAATAAAGTTTCAGCGTGTCAGTTCATGCAGACTGTAGCACGGCCAGGAGAATTCACTCCTACAGAATTTCTGGAAAAGTGTTCTTTTGCAGCTATAATGTTGCGTGTTCCAGTCCTTGTCAAGGGCGTAGCTCTTCAGGACTGGTCTGCAATCTGGCGGCAATCTGCAGAATCAAACGCATTCTGGCAAGTGAGAGACACACCATGTGTGCAGGAGGCGACTTATTCCAACACAGCCAGTGATAAGTGTGCATCCTGTCATGAAGTTCTTGTATGTAGAGCCAACCATGATACACATCTAGGCGGCCATCCAGCACCTCAACCCATCCCAAATACGATGAATCAGGGCTTAGAAACCAGGACATAATTGAAAGCAACCCCCCCCCAACTCAGAAGATGTGGCTATTTCAACCAGCTGTACTCTTCCAAGTGTCCCTTAGATGGCGCCAGTGGATCTGATTCTCAACCGTAATCAAAACAATTCTGGGATGGGGGGCTGTGGGGTGTATTGTCCACACCATCACATAACCCCCCACTCCAAATCACAGAACAGAAGAATCTCCTGGTATTGGGGGGGGGGGGGGGGGGGGGGCCCCAACGGGGGGGCCAGCCCCCCACAAAAAAACCCCCCCCCCCCCACAAAACACCCCCCCCCCACCCAAAAAAAACAACCCCCCACCAGAGAAAAAAAAAAGAAAAAAAAAAAAAAAAGAATGATAAAAAAAAAAACAAAAAATTAAAAAAAAAAATATTGGTGAGAAAAAAAATAAGAAAAGAAGTTATTAAAAAAAAAGACAACAAACCA
>JAODKN010016331.1:0-11797 GCA_026774425.1 Petrocephalus zakoni | reverse complement strand
GATCCGAGATCGCACAGCCCTACTTAACATTATGTTTAATGTTTATACTTTTTCCATTTCATTACAAAACTGAAGGGGTGATGGTGGATAAATGGTGGTTATTCTGACAAGAGACTCAGTTGTTGTTATTTTTAGTTGCTTCTTTATGGATCCTCACAATTTTGGAATCCAGTCGCGGGCCGGATTGAACGGCTCAGCGGGCCGCCAGTTGATGATCACTGATATAGACGCTCATTAGTGGCTGTATTTAATTCAGGTAAGTTACGTATTTATTGGAACTTCACGAGACTAATGATGTGCATGTAGACAGCGGAGAGAGAATTCAATTCAGAGCTTTTATTTACAAGATGCACTCATCCATGACTGTAAATTATTTATTTCATGCAAAGTTACATATTTATTTTCCCTCGTCCTGCTTAAACGTGACAGAATGACAGGACTTGATAAAAAGATGCCTCACCTGACCGAGGTGGAGTACTTCGGAGTACAACGTTTGTTGAGTATTATAATTGCTGATAAAATATTAAACACTCAGAAGTCGGTTCCGTCATTCTTTTAATACCAAGAAGCTGCACGGTGCTAGGGACAACAGAGGACTGATGGCTGCGTTGCAGCCATCACCCAATTTACAGCTGAAAATTTAAGCAACGTTTTCAACTGCATTTATCTGCAATTGGTGCTGACGACAAGAATGCGAAAACTAAAGCGTCGGTATTCTTGCACGTTCTGGGTGATGACACGCTAGAAGTTTATAACAACTTTAGATTTCAAGCAGAGGATGATAAAATGAAGTTGGATAAAATACTTGAGAAGTTTGAGGTGTATTGTAACCCAGAAAATAAAAGTGACGTTTGTGATGTTATGCGCTAATCACAGAAGAACTCTAGTTCCCATAATGCTTGGTTAGGCATGCGCACTGGTCAGCGAGAATAACCAGTGTCTGTATGGAGGACTGAACATGCCGTAGCAAACAACATTCAATAGAGTACAAGTTTATTCAACACGCCTCATCTGTTCAACAGCTAGAATAGAACAGATATGACAACATTTGAGAGACACAGATTTTTTACATGTGTTCAGAAATTGGGAGAGACAGTTGATCAGCACGTGACAACAGAGCTGAGGAACAGAAACAAAACGTGCGAATTTGGAGGATTAATGGACTCACTGATAAAGGACAGACTTGTGTGCGGGATTCCAGATAATAGTTTACGAAAAAGATTACTGAGGGAACAGGAGTTGGATCCTGAAAAAGCGATTAATTTGTGCAGAGCAGCAGAGACGGTGAAAACGCAAGCAAAAGAGCTGTTCAATGAGAGCTGCAACGTCGATGCTGTGAGAGGAGATGAACGCGGAGCAGTTAAGAAAAAGAGTGCTGCTCCCGACGGTAAGAAGGAAAATAAACCGCTGCACAGAGACACGAAAGTAGGACATGTGGTCGATATGGCACACAGCGTCCTCCAAGGAAATGCCTCGCATACGGTAAGGTATGTCACAATTGTAACAAAAAGAGGGTCAAGCACAACAGAGCAAAGTTCATGCCGTGAATGAGAGTGACACGGAGGAATTTTACGTGGGTATAGTAACAGAACAAGATACAAAGGAAAAGGACTGGATGCTGACAGTGAAAGTGGATAATACAAATATTGCAATGAAATTGGATACAGGAGCCCAGGCAAATGTGATTTCAGAGACTGTGTTCAACAAAATTAGATCCAGACCAAAATTACATGCAACAAAAGTGAGAGTAAGCGGATATTCAGGAGCAGCGATACCTGTTAAAGGAAAATGCATGGTGACAGTGACACACAAGGACAGAGAACATATGCTTGCAATTATAGTGGTGCCTGGAAAAGTGCAGTCCATCTTAGGCTTAACTGCTTGTGAGAGTCTGAACCTAGTAAAGAGAGTGCTGGTAGTAGACAATGAAGATACTGACTATGATGAGCTGATGAAAGAGTATGGTGACCTGTTTCAGGGTTTAGGTTGTCTTCCTGGAGAACATACAATCAGATTGGATAAAAATGTGCCACCAGTCATCAATCCATGTCGGAAAGTGCCATTTGCTTTCTGAAAGCCATTGAAAGAAGAATTGGACAGAATGGAAAGACTGAAGGTGATTGAGAGAATTGATGAGCTAACAGACTGGGTCAGCTCACTAGTCATAGTGAATAAAAAGAACGGAAAGCCTAGAGTCTGTATAGACCCAAGAAATTTGAACAAAGCCATAAAACGAGAACATGTCAAACTTCCCACTAAAGAAGAGATAATGTCTCAGTTAGCTAATGCAAAGTACTTCAGCAAGCTAGATGCATCAACTGGATTTTGGCAACTGAAGTTGGACAATGCAAGTTCAAAATTGTGCATGTACAACAGTTCATTTGGCAGATATCGTTTTCTTAGATTACCATTTGGCATAGCTTCAGCACCTGAAGTGTATCATAAGACAATACACATGATTTATGAGCATCTGGAAAGTGTAGACACATCTTTGGATGACATCATTGTATGGATGAGTACGAAAGCTGAACATGATGAGAGACTGAAAAATGTCCTAAAAGCTACAAGAAAAGCTAACTTAAAGCTGAACAGAGAAAAGTGCCAGTTTGGTGTGAGAGAACTGACATTCGTGGGAGATATTCTCAGCAGTGATGGTGTTAGACCTGATCCCAGAAAAGTACCAGCAATAGAAAATATGCCGAGGCCACAATGCAAGAAAGATGTACAGAGATTTAACGGAATGATGAACTATATGGGGAAGTTCATACGTAATCTCTCAGAACGCATGGTATCGCTGAGACGACTTACAGAAAAGAAAACAGAATGGGAATGGAGTCATGGACATGATAAAGCATGGGAAGACCTGTAGACACAGCTCACACTAGAACCTGTACTGAGGTTTTATGACCCAGCGAAGCCAATCAAAATCTCATTGGATGCATCACAGAACGGACTGGGAGCTGTGCTTCTACAGCAGTATAACGACTGGCAACCTATCGTGTACACATCACACTCAATGACAGATGCAGAAATGCGCTATGCGCAAATTGAAAAAGAACTCTTAAGCATAGCTCATGCCTGTGAGAGATTTCATCAGTTTGTGTCAGGACAGGAAATCAGCGTTGAAACGGACCATAAGCCACTGATTGCACTGTTTCAAAAGCCACTTAATGACTGTCCACTGAGGATTCAAAGGATGATGATTAGGCTGCAGAGGGCCAGAGGCTCCTTGAGTGTGACGTATATGCCAGGGAAGCTGATGTACACTGCGGACACATTGTCAAGAGCAGTTGACCCAAAGGAGCCGGTGAGCAGCAAGTTGAATGATGATGTGAATGCTTATGTGGACATGATCACAAGTGCATTACCTGTTGCTGATATACAAATGGAGCTCATACAGACAAAAAAAGATGAAACTTTGAAAACACTGCGTCAAATCATCATCGATGGATGGCCCAACAATAAACAGGGACGTTCACCTGATATCACAGAATACTGGAACTGCAGGGCAGAACTGTCGGTAGTGAGTGACATTATCTACAAAGGCAGCAAGATGGTCATACCAAAACGTCTGCGAAAAGCAATGCTCAAGAAGATACATGCAGGGCATCTTGGTATTGATAAGTGTAGGAAAAGAGCATGTGAGGTGATGTATTGGCCACAGATCAATCAAGATGTAGCAAATTAAGTATTTTATCGCCCAACATGTCTGAGATAACATTCAAGCAATCCTGCTGAACTACTTAAGCCGCATCCATTACCTGACAGACCATATCAGAAAGTGGGCGCTGACCTGTTTTGTTGTACTGGAAAGGACTACATTTTGGTGACAGACTACTACTCACTTTATCCAGAGGTTTGTAGACTGCACACTACTACAGCCGATGCAGTAATAACGTCCATGAAAGCCATTTTCGCTATACATGGAGTGCCAAGTGAGCTCTTCACAGACAATGGACTGCTAGTCTCCAACGAGAGCTTTAGACTCTTTGCTGAGAACTGGAACTTTGTGCACACAACATCAAGTCTTCATTACCCACAGTCGAATGGACTGGTTGAGACATCAGTCCAGACCGTAAAGAGGCTGCTGTACAAAGCAAAAGACAGTGGAGCTGACTACTATCAGAGCCTGCTGGTGTACCGCACAACGCCACTGGAGTGTGGTATGTCCCCAGCTAAACTCCTTATTTGATGGCGACTAAGATCAAACTTGCCCATCATGGAAAAGCTGCTGAAAACAAAAGAGGGGGAGAAAGTAAAGAGGTTCAATGCAAAGACAGCAAAGCAGAAGTTCTACTATGACAGAGGAACACAGAACCTACTGAAACTGCATACTGGTGACCAGGTGAGACTCAGAGACAAAACAAACACATGGGCACAGAAAGCAACTGTACTGAATGAAGTTCAACCAAGGTCATACAACATCCAGACTGAAGAAGGTGCAGTGCTGAGACGGAATTGGCGTGATATCATGAGACCAGCTAAAGCTGATCAGAGGACTGATGCAGCTGACAAGCAACCTCAACACTCAAAGAATTTATCACCGGGGGCATCAGTTCCTGCACTAGTACAACCCCTCAAGAGACCCTCAGCCTGCGGGATTGGCCAGGGCGAGATGTGGGCGGAGCAAGATGTCACACAATTACCATATAAGGATAAATACACATGCCCTAACCCTAACCTCATCCAAACCCTAACCCCATCCCACGGCACCACAACACCATCACACCAATATATGGTAACTGCGTGACATCTCGCTCCAACCACATCTCGCCCCGCCCCATCCCACAGGCTGCAGCAAAGTGTACTTGAGTGAGTGCAGCCATGTGGTAGCACATTATTCGGTAAGGTAGCACTATCCGGTAGCTATAGCTGCCGAATAGTGCTCTGGTAGCATTATTTGAGCGGGCAACACTATTCGGCAGAACACTGGCGGCTTTTCCGCGTCTTCCCTTGCTGCTGCAGATTACTCTGGCTTGGTTGCTTAAAGTAATCATTTATTTTGTAGGTCTGCTTAAAATGGACTTGCTGGAATCTCTTGTAAGCGGCAATTGGTATGTTCGCTCAGCTTTGTTTTAGCTTGATTGCCTTTGGCTACATGTGCTTACATGTGCGTTGTTTCTGGGAAACCCTGGTACCAGTCAACTAGCTTATATTTTTATAAATTAGTCACTTACACAATCGTAAATTATACCGGTCAAAATTACAAACTCTTTTTAATCGATCTGCTTTTAATCTGGGTTTTATCCCATTGCAAGGAATGCAGAGTCGAGATGGTGGTTTTAGATATCGCTGCTTTGCCTGCTTTGCTGCTCTACAGTTGCTGATGATTTACTTATTGCTCTACTGTGAACGTTGGATACTGTTCACTGTATTGAATCTGTTTTAACTGGTGATCCCAGTTATTGTATTGAGCGCAGTTTTGTATATATTTTTTTAGTTATGTCTTTCTGGGTTTCTTTCTTTCTTTTTGTTTCCTGTTACACCACTGGTAGGAGGCCCTTGGTCCCTTTTTGAGCTGCTGATGACCAGTGGTTAGTGGTGGCCGGTAATAAGGTGATTGGTGGGGGGTCGTCCCACTGATGGTGTATGTGTTTCTGAGGGTTAAAAGTTGAGAGCCCAAGGAGGGGGGAATCTTGACATTACGGATGCACAATATGAAAAATTTTAACTGATACCAATAACTAAGTCCTTGTCATTGCCGATTCCGATAGCGATAACCAGTACATTCATATTTTTATATTTTCTATAATTTTTATATAATCTGCAAAAGGAAACTACTCTGTAAAAAAAATGTAATAAATCTGTAAAAAAAACCTATAATGTACTTGTCATGCCCTGCCGTCCGATCCTCCCGTGTGCCACGCCCCCTTGTTCCCCTCGTGCGAATCCGTCCCGTTCTCAGCTGTTTCGTGTTTGGTTCATCTGTGTCCCAGTATTTAGTCTGTGTTAGTCTAGTCATCCGTGTCCGGTATTGTTGCTATTTGTTGCCTCTTGTTGATGCCTGTGATTGCGTTTGCCCTGTTCTCGTCTCCTGTACCCGTGAATAAACGCCCTTGTGAAGGGCTATACCCGCAGCCAGCATTATGGGTCGTTCATCCCGCCGCAAGCATCACAGTACTGGTAATTATCTGTTTTTTTAAAGATTTTTATTTATTATTTTGTTAAATTTACAGACATTAGCGGGTGTACTTGTTCCCACAATGCAACGTGAAATTCAAATTAAAGGGTAAAACACCTGTGAAAAAATTATACAGAAAATCCCTTTATATTAACACGGTACATTGACTCTTTACGGACTTAGTAGCAATATATTAGGCTTTACAAAAAATTTATTTAAGTCCTTTGGTCAGCTGCTATAGTTAAAAACAGCAGTAAAAGATACTCATAACCCAAACATACGTGAAATCAGTCATTGCACTGACATGTCAAATCACGCGACCATCAAGGAAAGAGTTAAGAAGAACTATGATGGGTTTATCTGGAAATAACATTCATATACAAGTATATTACGCTTAATAAAGAAATGTAGCTATTTAACCTTTAGCAGATGAGGATGAGGTAGGTATTTATGTAGACGTTCTAAGTTAATTAAATGTTTTTCAAATGTGCATCCTCAACAAAAATAAAATGTGTTTAGTCTGTTCTTGCCGATCAAATTATAAATGTTTGTGGCGACCAAATCGTACAAGCGGCAGCTTGGGAGGGTGTAACATGGCACCAAATGCGCTATTAACCCACAAAAACCTAGATCCTGTAGCACAGAAAGAGGCTGGTCATCCAGGGTTAATGGAGACATTGATGCTCCGTGTTTTAGTTTTACCATGCGTAGGGTGACCAGATAATCTATGTCATCCCGGACGCTTTGAGCTACTTCGGGTTTTACAAACCACTTTAAACCTGAAAGGCTCCTGTGCTCTGCTAAATAATTCAGTACCTTTTGTGCTTTGACTGGTTTGTTTCCTTGATTGAAAGACTCATCCGACCATTTCACATTAACATCCAGGTCCTTTTGACTGAAATGGTAGTTTGCAAATCCTGTCCTAGCTCAAACTGTCCGGGATTACATGGATTATCTGGTCATCCTAACTATGCATTCACACCGGGGGCAGCAAGAGCGTCAGCACTCACTCTGGGCGCCCTGCACGCGACGCCAGCGTATGCTGCAGACGATCTCTGGCGTCATGGAGTGGGCCGGGACAAGGCCGCTCAGAATGTGAGGCCCCGTGAACTTTATAAAGCAGCCGCAAAGCAAATACGCGTGTAGTTTACATCTTTGTGCCGACTGTCGGTAGGATGTCATTTGTCAAAGCACATGAAATTATATTAAGACAAACACTACTGTTATAAACGAATAACGGTAAAGTTACCGACAATTTGCACTGTTTTGCATGGTGCCAAAATTAGTATGCGATTTATTTTCTTTTCCACTAAAATATATTATGCAGTTCACCAACTCTGGAGCACCAATAATTTCAGACAACATAGTCTATTCCTGATGTTTTAATTTATGTTCCTCTAAGCAAACAGCAACATGTCATAAATAATGTAATAAAAAAGTTGAAAGTCCCTTTTTAACATGTATATTTGTAACGAGTTGATGCGGCATAAAAATGCATGTCTACATTTGTACACAAAAGTTTGTGTTCCGCGGAGCTCTCTTTAGCGAAGCATTTCTGCATTCCCATTGGTTTGTGAACGGCAGTGGCATTGTAGCCGGCTGCCACTGAGAAAAACATCCAGACTGGTGAAGACATGTGGATAGCGTGCTGGCGCTCATCTCCAGTCACTGCCTATTTTAAAAGGCGCTACCTGCCAGCAAGCAATTTCACAAATTCTATTAGCCTACATTATCGGATCTATTTATTGGATTAAATTTACTTATCGGAGAAAGTAACTAACTCTCTGGGACTCTGGGACCACAAGCTTTCCTCAGCACTCCAGGACAGTACTGTCCCCTGCTAATAGTGTTTACAGACGAGCCGTCACGGCATACGTCGCCGAACACAGGTCCCGCAGTAAGTCCTGCTCCCCTCAGTGCTGAGCGACCTGTCTATCTCGAACAGACAGCAGAATTACCTCGCTGTCTTTTCGGATATAACTACCACGTCAAGGCGAGTTATCTTCGTTAGCTACCGCGTCAAGGTGAGCTACTTTAATTAGCTACATGTCAAGGTGAGCTATATCCATCGTTAGCTAACACGTTAAGGCAAGCTAATTTGGATACTCACCTCAGGAGTTCGCTGCTCTGAGCCTTCACTGCGCTCTCCATGGCCTCCTCCTCCCCTACCCGGGACCCTTGTGTGGTCAGGGATGTCGCTTCCTGCCATTGCCCTGTGCCAGCACTGCACAGCCCCCTCCATCGCGGGCATCTGCGGGCTGGGGCGATATAATGGACGTTGGCTTCCCCGGTCTGCCATCTCTGTTCAATCAGCATGTGTTTGCCGAGGGCGGTGAGCCAGGGATCAAGGAGAGGCTCCTCCACGACAATCCCGAGGAGGATGAAGAGGATGGCATCCCCCCGGCGGCGCTGGCATCCAGGCCCCCGAACCCTCTGCCCCCGTCGACGCTGATTTGATCGGTGTATGTAAAAGGGCCGCGGCCAGATTAAGCATTGACTGGCCTGCGCCTCAGGGCAGCCTTAGGGTCGAGAGGGACTTTTATGACGGTAAAAGGCTCCCCTGCCGCCTTCCAGGCAATCACTACCCGCAGGTGCCGACGGCTCGTGCCCGGTTTCGGAGTCCGAGCTCCGCACCAGGGGGCAGACGGTCCTTTGCCGCAGTCACCGCTAAACACCGACCGTCCCCCCTCCCGGGTGACAAGACGCTACGGCGAACTTAGGGGAAATCTCCTGTCATCAGAGAAGGACAGCCGGTACTTAGCGTTTCCCGGTCTGTCCTCCCCCTGGACCGTCACACCGCCCCCTCCCTCCCGCAAAGAGGGCAAAGTGGTGTGCGGTGGGTGATCGGCATGTTCAGTGTTCAATGGCCACCCTGGATCTGCATGGCAGGAGCGCAAGTTCCCCAAGCCCTCCCTCGCAGTTTCTCCCCCCCGCCTCAGTGCGACTCAGGCTGGAGAGAGGAGAACCAACCTCACAGCTACCACCGAGCATTAACCCCTCACGCTATTCGGGGCTCATTAAAGGACGCAATGCTATATCCAGGTGTCTGGCTAAGGGCACATTGTCCTTTTGCTCCCATAAAAGAGACCCATCCCCCTCTCCCCCCACGGCAGGGTGCTCACGCGCCCCCCATGGCTTTCAGTCGGTCCAACCCGCTCGCGGTCCACCTGTGGGTCTTTCGGACTGTGATCGGGGGTTACAAGCTGCAGTTCGCCCGAAAACCACCGTTTTTCAACAGGGCGTTATCCTCAGTGGCAAGCGGAGACTCATCTCGGGTGCTAGAGGCAGAGATATCCTCTCTCCTGAGCACAGGAGCGAAACGGGCTGTGCCCGCCGAGGAAACCCAGCAGGGCTTTTACTCCCGCTACTTCCTCGTCCCGAAGAAGGACGGCAGCTCGCGCCTCATCCTGTACTTACGTGTTCTCAACAAACACCTGAGAACATACAGGTTCCAGATGCTCACGCACAGAGTCCTGTTTTGCTCCATTCGTCCTGGGGACTGGTGCACCACAGTCTACCTTCAGGACACTTATTTTCACATAGGCATCTATCCTGCTCACAGGAAATATCTCAGATTTGCCTATCGCGGTGTGACCCACAAGGTCCTTGCAGTCCTATTCGGGCTCAGTCACGCTCCCCGTGTGCCTGGCGAGAGGTGAGTTGTTTTGCAGTTTTCAAATACTCTAGATTGCGATGATCGGTATATACCTGGAATGGATCTTCCAGGGCGAGTTTATGGGCAAGTACAGTAGCTCCCGATTCCCCACATCATAGTTGCATTCTGCCAGAGTGAGCTTGCAGTAGAAGAACGCACATGGGTGCTGGGGTCCGTTGTCTGGCTGCCTCCGGGATAGAACTGCTCCTACACCCACCTCCGAGGTGTCAACCTCCACCAGATTCCCATCATAGTGCTCCAGGATTGTGATCGGGACTCCGGATGCCATCCGCAGTGGAGACAGCGGGAGAGGGGTGGCCGTCATAGTACCTTGCTGCAGCGGCTCGACCAGCAGAGTCAGCAGTGCCTGCACCTCTATCTGAGTCTTAGGTGTTGGTTTTTATGGTCCAATGGTTTTATGGTCTTACCTAAAGGGCACTCCTGTGAATCCTGTTGGCTTCCAAGATGGACTCCTCCAGATTCCAGATGATGGGGCCCATGAAGCAAGATGGAGACAGGATTGGAGTGGGTTTGATCTTGTAAACTGTCATGATAAAGCATCCGCTTTCACATTTTTCTGCATTTGGGTAGAGCATGATTTCAACATAAGACCCCCACTGCTGAAAACACGCTTAACAGGAGCTGAGGTTGCAACATCTATCTGAATTTGATGATGGCAGACAATGCCCACATTGTTGCAGTTTCCCCGTTTTTCAGCTGTAATGCGCCTTGTAAACTTTATCTGACAGTCAGCGTTGCCAACTATTTCCTACAAGAAGTCGCTGAACTCTACCCAGAAAGTCGCTAGATGACGCCACATGCTAATTTGTATATCAATGACGTCATTGTTCACGTTCACTCGTGCCACCGCATTGTGTTCGCTTTTCTTCTACTCTGTACCTAACACTCATATAGGCTACGTTATTTTAACGCAGCTCAGTTTTTCATTTATTATCATGTATTCTATTTATGTTCATTTATATTATTTACCACTGTACTGGAAAAATCATTGGAAAATCACAGGCTATTAACATACACACAATATCATTTAAAATTTCAGTTACCTTTTAAACTATGTGCATATCTTCCAGAAAAACAACGTGTATTTGCAAAAGAACAAAGCTTGGCTGACGTATGCATAGGATATGTTATTAACTGTTAATAAGTTGATAGGACTAAATGGGTAGAATGGTTTCTGACTAGTCAGGGCTCAGATTATTCATTTTGATGAATAGCGGGGACAGAAACTCAAAAGACGGGGTTCTCCGGAGACAGGGTGAGAGGACAGGTGCAACGGGGATTTCTGGAGTCTTCAGGACACAGCAGGCTCCATGGGCCAGAACAGGATAGGACAAGGCAGGATGAGACGGGGATAGCGTCTCTGCAGGGATCAGGGTAGAGACCTGTGTGGGACGGATTTTTCAGTCCCGCTCCTGCCCGCTCCCGCAAGATTCTGTCCCACTCCCGCAAAAATATATATTATTTTCTCCCGCTCACGCCCGCAGTATTCAAGTTTTGTACCGCTCTGGCCCGCAAAATCCCGCAGGTAAAGATATAAGAAGTTTTATTTTTACCGCTTCTTCCCGCTACTCTGTTATTTGTTTCACTTGTTTCCCTTTTGAGTATATATAAAAAAGAAATGGAAAATAAATGTCTTTCATTTTATTAGAGTTTAATTAAATGGAATGATGAACATGGACACGTACAAGGAGCTTTTCAGAACATAGAACACTAAGCGTTCTACCTGCGTCATGCTCATCAGACATTTTGCCTTGGTGTGGGCCTATGGCCTATAGTTCCGCGCATGAACCACGCGAGAATTAGCTTCCGACCTTGTGCCTGTAAACTGTTTTTATTTTAATTTAGTCGTTCTTGTTGCTTTTGTGCAGTAGATAAATAGTATAGTATTTGTTTTTAATAAATAAATTTTAAGATAATTCTTAAAAAGCCGTGAGCTTCTCCGTGATGTTATCCAATCTGCGATCAATAGTCCCTGTGATGTTATCCAATTTATCCAGTCT
>JAODKN010016330.1:0-11855 GCA_026774425.1 Petrocephalus zakoni | reverse complement strand
GCCATAATCCCCAAACCAATACAGTGATGATTAAACAATAGGATCATCTTTGATATAAAGTCAGGACTATCCTCATTTGGGGCATACACATTTAAAACAGTTAGGGATTTCCCTAAAATATGGCCGCTAATCAAAATAAATCTGCCATCAGGATCCTGCACAGTCTGCTCTAAGATGAAAGGAAAGTTTTTATGAATCAAAATAGCAACTCCCTGTTTGTTCGATGAAAAAGAACTGAAATATACCTGACCAATCCAATCTCTTTTAAGCTGAAAATGTTCCCTGTCTGACAAATGCGTCTCTTGTAGAAGTGCGATGGTAACCTTTTCTTTCTTCAATAATGTTAAGATTTTCTTTCTTTTAACTACATTACCCATGCCCTTCACATTCCATGTAACCACCCTAGTCATGTTGGACATATGTTAGTGCAATGCAAAGTATTTAGATGCTGCAAGTGGGCAAAAGTGAAGTAAACGACATGCGTCTGAAGTATGATCAGCTCTGCTAAACACGAACAAAACTCCCCACGTACCCTCCCACCTCTCCCTATCCCCAAACGATAGGGCTCAAACAACACAAAAAAACAAGCGTCACGCACACCTTCCCCCGACTCCTCCATTGACCTACCCGGAAAGCAGCAGCCAGAGAGGACCACCTCAAAACTCCCCATTTAGAGAAACTTTAGTCCACTATAATAATGGTAATGATAAGAAAGCCTCTAGGAATGTAGTGGCTGATTCAACATTATCGAATAAAATAATCTTTCCGTTATGTAAACAGCGCAGTCTAGCCGGGTATGCAAAACCCCGGTAAGCACCTCGTTCCACCATAGTCTTACACACGGCTCCAAATGCCCGCTGCCTCCGCACGATCTCCGCGGATAAATCGGGAAAGAAGCGTAATGTGGCACCTTTATAGCTGACTTTGGCTTTCTTAGCTGCTTGCAAAACTGCTTCCTTTGCAGAGAGACGTAGGAAACGCAAAATGACACTCCTCTGCGGGATTGGAACGGGGCCCTGTGCGCTCTCTCAATCTCAACAGCAGGGAAGTCCACGGGAATCTGTAGCCACACTGGTAACATTTTCTGAAGAAATGCCGTCAGAGGCTCATTACCCTCCGCTTTCTCAGGAAGCCCAACAATCCTTACATTTTTGCGGCGGCCACGGTTCTCCAAGTCATCCACTTTCGCTTGGAGTTATTCCACGGTTGCGCGCAGATCGGCCATCTGAGTGCCATGTGCGCTCCCCGAATCCTCTACCGCAGAAATCCGCTGCTCAGCTGTACTTAGGCGGGCTTCGGTGTCGGTAACTCGTGTAGTGAGTACAGCAAAAGTTCTCAAGAACTGTTACTGAGGTAGCTATTTTCTCCAGCTGTCCCTCAATAAACGAGCACCAACAGCCCTAATTTCGGTTAAAATTAGCGCGGTGTCCGACTGAAGACTAGCGCTGGCCTCTTCCCCTACTCCATCACGCGCGGTGGGGCTTTTCTTTTTTGTGATCTTGTCGCTGTGAAAATAGGAAAGTCTTTATCCCCTCCATTTTCCATTTCTAATTGTGCTATTAAATAATAAGAAAGTGAGTAAGGAATAGGGCGTAATAAGAAAAATACGGAGTTTCGATGCGGAGCAAAACTCCTAGGCTGCCATCCTACTTCAGGTCACGTGATCCATTTCTAAAGAATGCTTTCAACACCTTGTTGAATCAATGCCATGTAGAATTAAGGCAGTTCTGAAGGTGAAAGGGGGTCAAACACCGTATTAGTATGGTGTTCCTAATAATCCTTTAGGTGAGTGTATGTATATGCATGTATGTATGCATGCCTTGGTAGAGCTGTGGTTAGCACTCTTGCCTCACACCTCCAAGACCAGCGATTGAGTCTCCACCCTTAGTCTACATGTGTGGAATTTGCATGTTATTCCTGTGCAATGTTTGTGAATGGTGTTTACAGTTATATCCTGCATCCTGGGTTATTATAAATAAAGCTTTATGAAAAGTTCGGTGAGGGGCCACAAATAATGCAGTAATACATGCTTAATAAATGCATTAATTAACCATTAACTATGCATTACTTCATCATTAATCAATCATGACGATTCATGTATTCTTTGCAGGAACTTCATTAGTTAGTTCATTAGGTAATCATTAACTAATTCATGTTCATGATGAGAACTTCAGTAGTCAAAGAGGTACTACTATGATTTGTGGCCCCTCAACTAAATTGTTACCAAAAGTTCTTCATAATTATAAATAATATAAAGGGAGGGGAGACAGAGGGCAGAATATTACCTATATTTTAGACAGTGATCAGGCACACTACATCCTTCTAGCCTCCTCTCATTTGCTGAGGGCCAGTCTGACTTCCTGGTCATAGAGAGAGGAATGGACTTCCTCGGTGGCACCATGTTCAGAGCTTCAACCCATGTATGGAAAGTGTCACGCCCAGAGGGGTGGGGAGCATGCGATACCCGGAAATTGGCTCCCCAGCCCTCCAGCGGTATATAAGGAAGCAGCTTTCTGAACTACTTCGCCAAGTATCGTTGCCTCATGTGCAGTACCAAGCAAGTAACTTACCCTGTCCTGCGTCCTGGCTGCCTAGCCTCAGCCCTGCCTGCGTTCTCCTTGTTTGTGTTTGCCTTGCCTGCCCTGACCCTGCCTGTTCCCTTCCTGGTCCCGGCCTGCCTGCCCTGACCCTGCCTGTTCCCTTCCTGGTCCCGGCCTGCCTAGGTGTCAGAGTCATAGGTGTGTGGTGTGGGCCTGTAGCCTGAGATGGTCTGCAGGCCCTGCTGCATGCACTGTGTGTCTCTCCTGCTGCTGAAGTGTGTGCTGATTTTCTGAGCATGCTCACACTTCCCCTACCTGATGCCATGGGACAGGTTGGCTCTTGCCTTCCTGCACTCTGCCTCGGCTCCTGCTCTGAATGCAGTGTCCAGGGTTTTCAGCACTTTGCCATCTTCTGCTGTAATCCATGGCTTCTGGTTGGAAAGTGTGGTGATTGTTTCTGCGAATGTGACACATGAAGTTGTTGCTTATGCTCTCTGTGCCCCCAAAAGTAGACCACCTGGGAGACGACTGCCCCGAGGAAGTCCAGTTTGGAAATCCAAGGAGATTTCAGTTTTGCATTTTATTTGCTTGTAAATGAAGTGTAAGTATCTATATAGTTCTTATTTATCATAATTTTTTTTTACATGTAAAGTGTTCCACAAACTAGTACTGTACACTTGTTAGGTTATATAACACAGTTATATAACACGGTGTATAACATGGTCAGAAGAACCCTAGGTTATTTGAGGTTATAGGGCCCCCCCACCATTTCATACACTGACATAGCAAAGGAGATAGAGGGGCAGCAGTTTGTCGGCACCCTCGTGGAATTTGGAAGTTAAAGCCCCTTATTAGTGGAGACCCCTTGTTTTCAACCTGGGTCAACCTGTGCATCTGCATTGGTAATAGTTGTTGTTGACCCTGGGGGAAGCTGATAGAGGATTGCAATTGCCCATGTTGTCCTTGCCATGGTCCGCCCCTGAGTATGTATTAACATGTCCCTTGTGAACCACATCTTGCTCCAGGCAAAAGCATTTATGGCTTTAGAGCAATGTAAAAACCCACAGAAATATCTAGCAATCCATCTACCACGCTCGTGGTCCCTCGTGGCTACAGAAACAAGAGAATCAGCACATCGTTGCTCGCCTGCAGCAGATGCTCAGTCCTCAGAATGTGCATGGAAGGTCTTAAGTGTGTTAGTGAGAGAGGCATCAGAGTCACAGGTGTGTGGTGTGGGCCTGTAGCCTGTGATGGTCTGGAGGCCCTGCTGCATGCACTATGTGTCTCCCGCTGAAGTGAGCGTTGATTTCTTTGAGCATGCTAACACTTCCCCTGCCTGCTGCCTCGGGACAGGTAAGTTCTTGCCTTCCTGAGCACTGTCCCGTCTCCTGTTCTGAATGCAGTGCCCCAGCTTTTCAGCATTTTGCAAACTTCTGCCGTAAACCATGGCTTCTGGTAGGAAGGTGTGGCGATAGTTTGTGTGACTGTGACATCCTCAGTGCACTTGTTGATGTAGCCGGTCTCTGTGGCTGCAGGCTCTTTGAGGTCTGTGGTCTGGTTATCACTGGCAGCTGCTTCTCTGAGAATGTTCCAGTCTAGTCCATGGTCCACGAGAGCATCAACGCGTCATCACTCACCAGCAGCAGGTCCCCAGCCTTCAGACACGCAGGACTGTAACAACTTTATGCTTGCAAAGAATCATGCATGTGTCTGCACTTTTACCCGTCATTTTTGCCAGCAGCCACACAACCTGCAGCTCAGACCAGATAATCTGTCTGAAGCTACGCAGGTTTGGGCCTGTTCAGTACTTGGATTGGATGGGACTAAGAAACTAGGAAGCTGGGTTGCTGCTGGACGAGGTGTGGATGTGGCCAGCAGGTTAGCCCATCCTGTGGTCTGTGTGGATCCCACTGCCCCAGTGCAGTGACAGGGACACTCTGCTGTAAAAATGGTGCCGTCCTTCAGATGAGATGCAAAACTGAGGTCCTGAACGATCCCTGGTCATCTTTCGAAATCGGAGGGGTGGTAGCTATTGTTTGGTGAGCGTACTGGTGCAGAATAGCTACTGGCTCATCATTCAGGTGGGGGCTACACAGGGATGGTGGTTGAAATGGCTCCCTATTGGTTCTGTGAAGGGCTTTGTCAGTTTTCAAAAATACTATAAAAATGTAACATTCATTCATTGAGTCATTTTGCAAAGTATGGCACATAAAAAAGACCACGTTTAACAACTGGTGGATCAGATTTCTCCATTGTGTTGGGTTTTTGCGTGACCATCAGGCTGCAGTATTATGGTCTTCAAAGACACTTGCGTCAAACTGATACTTCTGGACTTGGGTATGGGAAGGTGTGGTAACACTACCTGCAACGCACTGATCTCCACAGCCCCCTCCCCCATCCCTACAAAAAGGATAAGCATATTGATTAAACACTGATTCATTAGTCAAGCATCAGACCTAAAGACTCCCACGGCATTGTGGGCTAAAAGCATCCTTTCGCTCTCTGAAGGAATCCTTTGGCTTTCTGAGGGCATCCTTTGGCTTTCTGAAGGCATCCTTTGGCTTTCTCCAAGCATAAACCCACCCAGATGTGTGACAAAAAGTGGAAGATGATGCGTACAGTTTCTGCCTTGGTCACTGGTCCAGGTTTTGTGCTCATTATTCCAGGTTTGGAGACTTTATATGTTTGCCTTTTGAATGAGAACCATGGCAGAAATGGCTACAGTGTGAGGCTCACACCATACACTTTCTGCTGAGACCGGGTATCGGTGGTTGTGATTCAGTTCTGTGGTCATTTTCGGTCTGACGCTAACACCAGTGAACTGAATTCTTCAGTAGTTTCAAGTCCTGTAGAGTTATAAGGAAACTATTTTTCATCACGTCATTGAACAATCTGCACTGAAAAATGATTCAACCAAAGGCTTTTTCAGAATCAAACAAAGGTAACATTTTATTGCTTAATCTAATAATTTAAACAGTAACTAGATACCAGTTCAGCATGCTGAGTTAGTAGCAATTATCAGTTATCAGCCCACGTATTTAATCCATTGCACTATACAAGTCACGGCTGGGCACGGGCAAGGGAGAAGGCGCACAAAGGACTTCCCAGTCGGGAGCTTTATTTCATGCAGAGGGGACACGGAACATGAGACTTCAATGACAGGACTGGGGAAACAGACTCGAACGCGGAATAAAATACACTACTAATGAGACGTAGACTAGAAACAGCTGAGAAACATCGGGATTCCAAACGAGGGAGACGAGGGGGCGTGGCACACAGGAGGTTTAGCTTTCTGCTAAAGAAAATTATGTGGCCCACTGCTTGTCTGTGTGTGTTTGGTATGGGGGCGTGTGAGACTGCTCCCAATATTTTTCAAATAAATTATGAAATATCTTATTTAGTTTAGTTCTACAATTTGTCCAGAGCTTCTTTTGAACACAACCAGACAGCACATTATTTGAATGTTACTCACAGAGTAAGATGATCAGAGAGATGTCGTTATCATGGGCGGAGTTGAAGTGTTGGTGCAAGAAGGGGGTACTTCCCTGATAAATATCACCATGACACACCCACCGAGAAAGATGATTTTTATTTTCAAAATGTTGGTGTTAAACATTATCCTGGTACTAGAAGTGTTCAGAGGGAGGTTTTTTTGTGATGTGTGCTTGATGCGCGTGTATCTCAAGCTCACACCTGGACATCATAAACAGGGAAAATAATGTGAAAATAAGAAATGTAGAGCAATATTAGACCAGTGAAAGTTACAGAAACGCAGGACCAGAGTAAACCCTTCCTGTTATGCTGTGAGAGCTACTGTAACAGAAATGATCTATTTCTAATTTTTTTAAATCTAATCTATCACTGTGGTACATACTTCTCAGGATTGGTCCCTGTCTTGCCCCGTTCAGTCAGTCATCTCCCCGTTTGGCCAGCAGGTGTCGCTGGTCATCCTGTCTGACATTCTTTCCCTGGTCTGTTCTGTATCTAGTGTGTTCCCCTGCTCCCTAGGCTGAATTGGCTAAGTGGATGGCTGAGAACCGAGCTCCCGTACCATAGGGGTGGATTAATGAACAGGCTCATCGAGGCTGCAGCTTGCGGGCCCAGAGTGATCAGGGGGCCCTTATTGGCTGTTTGGTTTTGCATAGTTTTTTTTTATTATTATTTTTGAAAGTGATCTTTAATTGGTCTTTTATTTGCTTGCGAGATGGTGATTTGTTAAAACTGAAAGGGAACAACAAGTCTCAATTATCAACATTTAGAATCAAACAAAAGGAACATTTTATTGCATAGAATCCAAAAGAAAGTCAGATACCCCTTTTGCAGTTCAATTTCAACATGAGCATGATAATTACAATTAAAAAATTGTAACTGTAAATGAGAAAATTGACTCCCTTATGTGTCAAAAAGACATGCAGGAGTGTGTGGTCAAGGTGTGCAAATGAGTCTTGGAGGGTGGGGTTATCTGGATCACATGACTTGTGCAGTAGTGGCTGAGGTCAGAGGTCACAGTGGGCTGTACCTCACCTCTGTGTAAATGCCAAGCAGTTGTCCTCCGTCACTTCCGGCCTGCCCCTGTGACACAGTATCCCTAGATTAAGTCATTTATGATGCATGATGACATGTGACCTGTCATGTGATGCAAACGGAAAATCAATGACATCCAATCAGGCAATGAAATACCTGGATCCCATGTGCACCAGCAGGAAGCCCCTGTCCCTGCTTCTCAGTCTCATTAAGCTCAGATTTCCTAAAACCTGAAAATAAGTATTATTATTGTTGACACATATGACTTTAGAAGGGCTAAAATAACAATGCAATTTTTTATCATGGTTTGTCCTGTGTTGTGTTCATGCTTGTATATGAGGTTAGGAATAAATATAGAGGCATTCTGTTAGTTCAGTTTGATTTGGGATATAAATACAGAGCAGTGGTGGGCACAGTTACCCAAAAAATTACCTTCAATAGCCGCTAACTTAATTTAATTCAATATTAGCAAGCCACTAAAACATTTAGTGGAAACTAATAATAACTGCTAACTTTTATTATGTTTTTAGCTTTGGTTTGGTTTTAGACTTTGAAACCCTTCAAAACTAGTGCTGGTCATAGCTAACCGAAAAGTTAGCTTCATTAACTGCTAATCTACTAATTCCAGTTTAATTTGACAGACGATAAACCGATAAACCACTAATAAAGTTAATGGAAATGATTTCCGCTACGCTGTACTATGGTTTGGTTTTGGTTACGACAGACTTGGTTTTAGGCTATGACAAACATACCTATAGAGCTGAAATTCTTACCCATTTAGCAATTTAGTTTCACAGGGCTATAGTGATTACCTGGGGATGTTTAGGACTTACCCAACTGGGGATTGACTGATTCGGCAGAGTTTCCAGAATAAATTTTCTTTCAGCGATATTCCATTTGTGAGACAAAAGCGTTTTTGTCCTAGGAGTCCTATTCTGGGACTGACTTGTGCTAACAGTTTGCCGTCAGTGAAGCCCCTTGTGGACTACAAACCTTTTACCCAGAACTAGGAAGGAGGGTCTCAGCTCTTTATTTGTCTATGGCTCTGTCTTTCAGAACCTGGAAAATAAAAGAAAATAACTATGGGCCGAAGCAGGATTTCTTGCTTAGCTGGATAGCTTGTCATATTTAAGGTCAAATGTAAGTGAACGAAGATAAAATCCATTTAAACTAGGGTATCTGAAATCCAAAAAGTTATCTGACTAAGCAAGAAACCAGCTTTGTGTTACTTTGTGCCCTGTTCTCCACTTAGTTCAGTTTACCTGAGTTTAAATGAACTTTATCTTTGTTTGCTTACATTTCACTCAGACTACCTAAAACACAAGTTATCAACCGATCGCGTTTTGTGTTTACAGGTAGTCGGCCAACAGCGTGCTAGATACAATGTTGCAGACACTTCCGACAGACCGCAATAAATATGTGTGATTTTAGTGTTTACAAATAATTTTGATCATTAAAGTCTGTTTAATGCGCCTGTGAAAAAAGTTACCAGATTTACAATTAGCAGAACTGTTGTTTAGAGGATGCTAATTAGTCCGATAACAGTTTTCAAAGTTAGCAGAAACGCTAATCTGCTAATGAAAAAGTAAGTTTCATTGATTAGCAGTTAGCACATTAGCAGAACTCTACCCACCATTGGCACAGGTACAATGTATGTGATTGTGTGACTATTGGCCTGTTAAACAGCTGCAGTAGATACAGGCAGAGAGAAAATGGCCTAAATGAATTTCCCATCCGGAGGAAGGCTGCATGCAGTTACCCAGCTACAGTTTCTCAGAGCTACTCCCACAGGAGGCTGTGACATTCACAGCAGGGGGCGTGATGGTGATGCTCCTGGTGACTCACCCTTTTCATATCCCCGCATGTACATGCAAATAGAGAAAAGAAGGCAGAGGAGAGCACAAGTTGCAGTCATGCCGATCAGTAGTATCCATCCAAGTTGGAAATCCACCCACATTTTCCTGGTGTGGAAACATGGGGAAGCATGGTGGTTTATTTCGGTCCATCCAGAGGGTAGGTGGCAGTAGCATATTAAACTTGACACACTCCATGGATGAAACACACAGACAGACAGAGAGACAGACTGTACCACAAAATGGCAACAGTAATCACTGGGGGACGCTGTTTAGCTGCAGGATTTGAGTGGGTGAAGTGGGATTAAGCTACACGTGGATGTTGGTATAAGACGCAATGATACGATTTTCACAACGTATCAGTGAAGCCCCAGGGTCTTAGAAATGGCTTCCCAACCTTTTCCAGACTAATGGGTGAAAATGAGCCCTGTGTTCATCATCCAATAAAGAGGTAATAAGATATATTTTTAGATAAAAATAAGTTTAACATGTTTGATGTCACCTTATTATGTATATATTTTTTTATAATTCCTTTACTGTTATTCTTCGGCCCCAGATTATCAGGCTATCATCCTGGTAAAGAGCAGAACACGCACATCACTGCAATGAATCACAGAAGGATTATACGTACACTCTCACCTGGTCGTAAGTTCTTCCATCAAGTCCATTGAAAACAGATATTTTATGCAACAACAGAACAGACTGTTTGATGTTTTTAAGCGACAGACTACATGAAGTTGATGAGAAGTCCCTCACAGAAGCGTATCGAGGAAGAAGATTGCGCAGAAATTCTAAGCCAGTAGAGGCTGATTCTCATGAGCGCATCGTCTGTACCACAAGGTAGGTCTTTGAGGCTCATCACACATTTCCTCAGGTTAATAAAGAGCATTTAATCAATTTAGCAAAAGTTAAGGTTGTAGGTATTAAAGATTTTCTTTATCATTTCTTGCACTTTAAATTCAGAAACCAAATTAACCTGTGCATTGATTAATGTTCATTTTGAATGTTCTCTTTGCTAACATGCTGCTTCGACTACGGGGAACCTTACAACCATAGATGGAAATAATTAAATGTAACTTTATCTTACTGCAGTTTTGTAGTTTTATACTAGAAATTCAGTTTTATGGCAGTAATATCTTTCAGTAAAAGTAAGTAGGTGGTTTTTAATCACAGAGTTTGATTTCCAGCACACAGGCCAAAATGTATCGAGGGGAAGCTCCCTGCTTGGTGAAGTAGCTTCCGCTCACAATGGGCAGTGCAGTTATTAAGTGGTATTAAGCATTATCCTTAAAACACACTTTACTGGACATGTACAGTATGTCTCTTTCAGTCCTATAGGTATTAGTCCATGTATCATGCTCTTTGTACTTTGAATAGTCACACTGCAATTATTAAAAAAAATATATATATAATCTAAGAATGAAGTTGTGTGCATTGTCCACCGTAGGCCTTTGCTATGGCCCATTTTACAGGGCATGTTTGGCTTCTTTCATTTTAGTTACTGGTCCACTTATTCAGTCGCACGATAAATAGATAATATTTAAAAGTTAACCCACAATTAATAGTCTAATATATTCCACATTTAATATGCTGCTTAGAGGAATATCTATATAACTTGTCCAGAGCTTCTTTCTAACACAACCAGACAGCACAGAGTTTGAGTGCTACTCACAGAGTAAGATGATCAGAGAGCTGCACAGCTCCTTCATGGCATTAGGGGTCTGTAGGCTGCTTCCTTTATCATGGGCGGATTTGAAACGATGGTGTGATGTACCGAGACTTATATAGTGTCAGTGGTAAGGGGGTACTTCCCTGATAAATATCACCATGACACACCCCCCAAGCAAGATTTTTCAAGGTTTTATTCTGATGCCTGCTTGGTGATGCGCATTGTAATCTGGGAGGTGTGACAGGTGTACAGGTGTATAGCCCAAATCATAAACAGGGAAACTAATAAATGTAGAGGAATATTAGGCTTACAGCTGGACCAGTGAAAGTTACAGAAAGGCAGGACCAGAGTGAACCCTCCCTGCTGTGCTATGAGAGCTACAGTAACAGTAATAATCTATACAGGTATAATCGCATTGGTCTGGGAAGTACGATCCCAGAATTAGGGCAAACTCATGCTGCTCTGATATTGTTGTCTTCCATGGACAAAGCCACAGATTTGTTCACTCATGACACCTGCAGTTAATCATGCACCATGTCCCCCTATTTAAGCTCACTTCCATCAGTCTTTACCTGCTCTAGGTCATTTACCAGCCCAGCATTGAGATTCTGGCTTTTGATCTGTGTCTGGTCTATTGGTTTCCTGGAAAGGGGAGAACAAGTCTAAACGTATCTCTCTTTTTCGGGTATGCGCATGCGCAGTCTCTTTCCTGAGTGAAATGGATTTTATGAGCCTGATCAGTGAGTTTTATGCCAGTAAAGCATGGAGAAAAACATTCCAATAGTAAGGATTTGTTCGATATTCTTTTGGAATTTTCCTTCTATGGTCTATGCTATTCATGGTAAATGTGATTTGAGTGCACATGGTGGATGCAGTTGACACGCACTGTAGCCTAATATAATATTTTAATCAAATATTTTAAGGTTACTGCTATTGAGATGCCTTTATCCAATGAGGTCTCCATTTGCCTCTTTTTGGTCGCTGCATATGACTGACGTGAAAGTGTAAGCACGCCGGTTTGTTGTTTGTCAGGATGGCTCCCTGTCCTGCTACCTCCAGAATGGCAGCTCCCCCTTTGGCCTGCAGGTGTCCTTGGCCATCCTGTATATTACTTCTTTATGTTTCTTCTGTTCCCCCAGGCTGCTGCAAGACTTAATGGGCTGATCAGGTGACTATGTCATCTAGGCTTCCCTTTTGTTGTGAGGCCAGAGGCCAGCCTCAACTAGACAGAATTTAACAATTACGTTAAACTTGTTTTTGATTATGTAG
>JAODKN010016329.1:0-11856 GCA_026774425.1 Petrocephalus zakoni | reverse complement strand
GTGCGCATTCTGCCCGAGGGCAAGATAAAGAGTAACATCTGGATGCTTTTTGAGTATCCTGACTCCTCGCCCTTCGCCCGCATGGTCACCATCTTTAGCATCATAATCATCGTTCTGTCAATCACCACTTTCTGCCTGGAGACAATACCCGAGATGAAGGTGAGTGTTTGGGAGACGTACAGAGGGGCGCAGGGTAGTTGGGCAGGGAATTAGGGGGAAAAGGGGGGCAGAGATGATGGGGGGGATAATCAAATTTCATTCAGAAAATGTTAAGAATCATACTAAATTCAAACACATCCACAATAGTTGCAGAAAGTTTCTTGAGCAAAATCCCGGACAAAAGAACAATTATAAAATGTTAAAATAAAATAACCTGGGGGCAGATGCAAACTGAAAACCTGACAGCAGTTTCACAGGCTAGTAAACAGAGCATAACACATGGTATAGGGGACAGTATGTCAGTACAGTGCAGCACGAGAGCATATTATATATTAATATTAAGCAACAGGTCAGCAGCCTGTTCCAGATTCAATTCCACTCATCAGAGCAGTATCTAAGACAGCTATAAATGCAGCTTTGTCTAACTGGACATCATCTGCTCTTGTGAAGTAATGATGTGGTGTGGGAGCAATAAATTCAGTTACCTTTTTTTTCTTCTGTTCACTGAGAACTCCTTTCCTATAACACCTGTAAAGGTGATATAAGTCACCACATTTAGTGGTATGGGGTATGTGGAAAAGGATCATATGAAAATGCTTTTGTACATGTTAACATAAGTTATGCTGGCTACTGAATTGAACTCGCATTATCCAAGCAGCTGAACACTGAAGCCAGCAGATCTGTAATGCGGGAATGTTGAAATTATTATTTTGGCCTTTTCAGTGCTAAAGTAGGGGCAGCCACTGCGCTATGACTGTGGTATAATATGAATGAAATTTTGCATTTTTCATATCACATATTAAGACATTAAGATCTATTGGGAAAAAAAGATTTTCATCAGTATTTTGCTAAACGAATGGCTCTATAATGTTACACTTCTGCATGACAACTTAGATTAATGAATCCTAACCTAAACATTATAGTGGGTCTTTTAAGCCCAATACACCTGGGCAGTATAGGAGGGTCATACAAGACAAAGTGGAGTGACCGCACAGGTACATTCATGGGTGACAGGTGAGGAAAAAGAAAGGAGGGTACGTTATGTCATGCTTTTTACGCTTCCTAAATTCTATTGTACAACCAGGCTACATAGACCTAATAAACAACTGCAACCTCATCCTAGCAGGCACAGGTGATAGAGTTACAAAGTGGGAGAGAGAGAGAAGGACTGCCTACAGAGCCGGGGAGGCTCTGGGGCCTCTCGTATTTCCCCTTCGAGGGCCTATTAATAAGGCAAGAACAACCTTAAGACCAGATCAGCGCGTAAAAGAAAACCTGTATTCTCAAGGGAAACCATCTTTAAGTGTAGGTTAATTTGCTGATTATATATGGTTACTTGTTAATTATTTAAAATATTAGTAAATTAACCGTTTTCACTGTTACTGTTTTTTAACTGCTCTCTAGTTCTTCTTCTGCAGCAGACACACTGATGTTTATAAACAACCACAAACCAGTCTACACTGTAACAGAGTATGAAAATAGATCGTCTTGATTTACAGCAAAGCTAAATATATTCTGTCTTTTGGTTTTTTATTTATTTGTACTGCGTTCTTAGCAGAAGACTGTATGGTACTGTCGAAGATTTGCTACTTATGTTTATCTTAAAGGGAGGCACAAAGAATGTTATTAGCATATTAACATGAACAAAAATGTAATTTATTTGGATTTTTTAAATACTTATTTAAGCTATTTTATTGGAAAGACAAAAGAGCATAAAAAAGTAAAAAATGTAACTGAATTTGTTATGATTTTACAGTGATCTTCTTTACATATACAGTATATTTTATCGCACATGTCAGGCCCTTAGGTAACAGGCAATGTGAATATGTAAGTGCTGAAGTGAAAAAATAGTTATAATTCTGCCTTCAAGAACCACCTTAAGTCCCACGTTTCATTAATTCCTTTACTAAGCTGATTGCCCTTCGAGCGCTCTTATGTTGGATTTACAGGCCCTTGCATCGTCATATTAGGTTTTTATTTTAATTGTTATGTATAGCTGTGTAGCTGTTTGGGTTGCTCCTGCTCCAATGACTGCTTACACTTGTGCCTGGGCATTCCTTGGAAGTCTAGATACACTTATCGTTAGTTGTCTGCTTGGCTGCCTGAACCATTGCACTGTGATATTTACCATGTTGTATGTCATGTTTATGTGTGTATGTATGTGTGCGTGTATGTATATGAATGAATGAATGTGATTAAATATTACTATTCACTATTTGACATCATACCACATCAGCTTGGTTCATCCATCCATCCATCCATTTTCTGAAACTGATTATCCTTCCGGGTCGCGGGGGTCCGGAGCCTATACCGGAAGGTACAGGCACGAAGCAGGGAACAACCCAGGATGGGAAGCCAGCCCATCGCAGGCAGCTTGGTTCACTACACTGATATAAGGAATGCTGAACTGTACTGTATTGAGAACTTGTACTATTAGACAAAAAAAATTACAAAAAACAATAAAACTTCTAAAGGTATCCAAAGTACAATGTTTCCAAACTTTGTTCTTAAATGTTTTTTTTTTTAATCCCTCTATGTAATTCTATGTGATGTTTTGGAAAACAGCAGTTGCTGTTTTTAGAAAAAGAATTCCACTGAGGTTTTGTTGATATTTATATTGCTGATGTGCTTCCATATGGCCCTAGTACATGGGCAGTAATCCACCCACACCCATGTAGTATCACACCATTAAATTAAATGTCTTGCTAACCTGGATGTATGTATCTGTTAAGAAGAATATCATAAATGTTTATGCAGTATATTTATATTGTAGGAACCCTCAGACGTGCCTCGAGAAAAGTCCAAAATCTTATCTAGTGACTATAATCAGCACTAGCTGCAGTTTAGACCATAACCACCTTGATTCTAAATGTTTTTTCCAGTATACATGTGTCCTTTAACCCTTCTGTACTCCCCCTCTTCCCCTTTTCGTTTCTCGTTGTTTCTACAGGATGATCAAGGAGCCCACAATGACACAAGCCTGGACGAGTCATCTTTGGACTTCTTCTTCGTGGTGGAATGTATATGCGTCGCCTGGTTCGGCTCGGAACTGTGCTTGCGCTTCCTTTCCTCACCCAGCAAGATTGTATTTATGAAGGACACCATGAACATTATCGATTTGGGTTCCATCCTTCCTTTTTTCATCGAGCATTTCACAGATGTAACTAAAGTGGCTGAAGGGGAGGAGGAGTCATCAACACTGGCCCTCTTCAAAATCATCAGGCTGGTGCGAGTCTTCCGGATCTTCAAGCTCTCCCGCCACTCCAAGGGTCTGCAGGTCCTGGGCATGACCCTGAAGGCCAGCTTGCAGGAGCTAGCTCTGCTCGCCTTTTTCCTTCTCATTGGAGTCATCCTTTTTTCAAGTGCCATCTTCTTCGCAGAGGGGGAAGAGGAAGAAACACTCTTTCTTAGCATTCCTTATTCCTTTTGGTGGGCTTTGGTGACCATGACTACAGTCGGTTATGGTGACATGTACCCAGAGACATTATGGGGCAAGCTGGTGGGCTCCCTGTGTGCCATTGCAGGGGTGCTAACCATCTCCCTGCCTGTGCCGGTCATCGTCTCCAACTTCAGCTACTTCTATGAAAGGGCAAATATGAAATTTGACCCATCACCTTACACGCACGTTAAGTGCTCTTTGTGGGAGGAAGAGGAGGAGGAGGAGGAGGAAAAGGATTACTTGGCTCTGGGTGGCCTTTATGCTCCTCTGAATGGGACTCTACCTACATATGAAGGGAATGAGGTTCAGCAGATAGGAAATGTATATATTAGAGAACCTCTGGTGACTGAGGTGTGAGAGTATTAGGTTAGCAAAATGTGCTTACTGACCAAACGGCAATTTGGTTGCTACAAAGTATTACTATAGGAATACAGAGAATACCAATAGCAGGTGCCAAAGTCCATTCAAAGGGATTGTGTAGGATCTATTTTTATTTATTGATTTATTTTGATGTATGTATTTATTACTACTATATTCAATATTATCTTAAATTGCTTATGATGTTTATTGAGTAAAAGGAATGAATAATTGCTGTGCCTTATTGATTTAATTGCATTTATAACAGTATTATCTAGTATTAACTGTTAATATAATTAAATTAATATTGTAATGTATTAATTAGAATTAGTAATTACTAATGCCTTTGACAGCATTCAAGTCTGATCGAATTTCCAAGGTTGGGAATTTCCAAGATCAACAACTCAGTATTAATCTACAATGACTTTCTGAGCACAATATAGTCTGTAACAACCCATGTTACGTTTTTCATTTCACTGGAATTTTGATTAACTGTGCAGGATTTTTTTTGGTTTTCCACCAATAAAATCATGTAGCATGTGATGTTATATACCCCAAATCATTTATTATGTTATATATCAAGACATAAATATATGTGCAATATGCCATGTGTGACATTCTATATTTACATGTAAGTATTTAATTAAAGAAGATTTTATCAGATTGTTCTTGTTTTCAAATGTATTAAATGTCATAAGCAATGCAAATATGAGCATTAGGAGATTTTCCGTCTTTTGGGGGATGGGGGGCAGTGATACTTGGAAAGAAAGAACTGAAGCTGAATTATTGATATATATGGCAATAATCTTTTCAGAAAACAAATATGTATAGTTCATCCATACATACATACATCTTCCAGTCAATTATCCAGGGCATGGTCAGAGAGGCTGTCCCAGGTAGCACAGGCCAATTTTCCAAACTTGGTCTTCAGGGGACCCCCAGACTATGGACTGTCTGGCAGGGAGCTGGAAGAAAGCAAAAACATGGACTGTCTGGGGGTCCCCGCGGACTGGGTTGGGAAAAACTGGCATAGGGCACAAAGTAGGGTTACAACCAGGATGTGATTAATATGTATGATTATTATTAAATTGGGCTCAGTTATTTTATGCAGCATGCCATGTTTTACTCTTGATTTATCTCAGATATATACAACAAATATTTTTCATAGAAAACTTAAAATAAATTATTTTTATTTATTGTAAACCACTTTTACTATTCATGCAGTAAACACTTACAAAACAAAGTCACTAATACATGACAATTACTGTCATATATATATATAAATATGTGTATCTACAAATTAAAAAATCAGCAAATAAATTAAATGCTATGTTTTAGCCATTCAAAATATAACTGAGGGGAAAAAAGACAATGCCATTTATGTGATTATTGTTATTTGGCAGTGGGAACATTTAAATTGAATCCTGGACTTATAACTGATCCTCCAAGTCTCATTCCAAATGGGTCATCAGAGTCAAGGTCTAAATGTTCTTTATTGTCCATTGGAAATTCACTATGTTTCTCTTTGCCGCTCTCCATGAACAGCAGGTTTCTCATTGGTAGGAACTGTGAATATGGAGGAAGGTGCTTTCCCGGGGGTCTCTTAGGTGTAAGGGACACTGGAATTTCATGATTAACAGAGAGGAAAAGTGTGTATCCATCTTCCAGCAACAATTCCTTGAAAGTGCAGTCAGCTTCCGTGTATATCCGCTGAGAGAAAAGAGCCATAGGATGAATTAATTAGTGTTTGCATAAACATCATTCACATGGCGTCAGTGGGATCACAGTCAGGCTTAAGCTCTCTTCTCAGCACTTAAAGGCATGTAAGACTATATGATGCAGTCAGCAAAACGGATGTATTCTCATTTAGTGGAACATAAATAGCTGGTTTTCGCTCTTTCCAGTCAGTAACAAGATGTTACACTAGCATGCTCTATACTGACCAATGCTATGTGGCAATGCTTTGTACACTGGCTGAGATTCAGCTACATCAGACATGCTCCAAAAAGATTAAGAAGTCTGAATAAAATGTGTGCAGTTCATAGCAATACTCAGTGAAAGCATTTGGAATGAAGATTGTATTGTGCAATATACAGTACTTGTGACAAATAAAAATAAAACATTGGTGACAAATAAAGAAACTGTCCACTATCTTGGTTTTCTCACAGAAAATGCTCACCTGCCCCCTGAGATGTCCCTTTTCATCAGCACACAGGTAGAGAGATGACGATGATGCCTGGATGACAGTCTCACCGGCTTTCGTGGACCTGAGCTGGAGCACACCTGAGACACACGTGTGCATGAACGGTCAGGCTTTGGTCTCAGGCTTTACACTACAATACATAACACTGATTGGTGGAGCACATTTTGGATGTCATTTATAAACACATTGTGTTACCTGTGCCATATGACTTACTGAATACCTCAACCTCAACCTTACTGAGCTGCTGCTAGGCCTGTTGATTGCCCGATTCCATAATAAATATGCATGTATGTGCGGTAAGACTTACTGTTTGCAGTTTGGACAGGGGTTCCGTTCACAACACCATCTGGGCAAATCTCCAGGAAAAGTCCACGTCTTTTGTTCTCTGGACCAAAGGTAAAATAAATGCTTTTAATGGGATATATTAATATGATAATAACTGTTGTCATGAAAACAATACACTTAGTATAGCATAATAATGTGAATCATGGTATTACCTGTGTACAAGTGCCTCTCTCTGACATGATCACTGAATGACAGAAGTGGGTTCGGATCCGGGAGATAAAATAAGAGGGAGAGCGGAAGGAAGAAGAGGAAAAGGGTGATAGAGAGGCAGGTGTCAAAAGAGGAGAAAAACATTTGAAGACGTAATGAATGTGTAAGCCAAGTGAAAGTGATACAGGAAAATTCCACCAAGAAATAAAAAAAAATCCAACTAAATAATGAAAAAGAAAATAAAACCTTGCTGCCTCTCTATGAATAAATACTAAATGAATAAAAGCAGTGACTAATTAAATAGTAGGACCTGGACTGTGCTAAGCCCTCAGTTAGAGAAATACTAGTGAGGGGCTTTATATATAAAGCTGGGCTCCATCGGCAGTTGCAGAAAGCAATGGTGAGTCACTGAATTCAAGTAAATAGAAATATTACTTCTAGTGCTTGGAAAAGTTGGTTAAGAGGTGAATGGGAAAAGGAAGTGGCCAATTCCATTTTTGGACATGTATTTCTGGCACACTGGTAGCCTCTAGTTATTTGTTTCATAGGCACTGTCACCAATATATACAGTATTATGATTATTAATTTTATCAGAAAAATAATAATCTATCTTCCATAGAGTACAGGGTAATGGGGGACTTCGGAAAAGGATGTGGAAAAAAGGGTGAGCATAATATATTATATTAACAAGATGTTTCATGATGTAAACTTTATTAAAATAATGAATTTTAATGCATTAAATTAAGGACATGACATGACCTTTCATACAGACATATACACACACACACACATACAAAGGTTTGTATTTCTATATTTGTGGGGACTCTCCATTCATATCTATGGGAAAAACCATGATCACGAGACATGACATGACACTCTTAACCCCTACCCAGCCCTAACCTTAACCATAAGTAACCAAATATAAGACTTTAGGCATTTTTAGTTTTGTGGGGACATTTGGTCTCTTAATGAGGGAAATACAACCCACCCCCACTTCCACCACCACCCCCCCCACACACATTTGTTAACCCAATAAATAAAAAAATGTTTGCCCCCGTCACAGCAACGAACGAAGCTCCACTTCTTAGCACGCAATTCTCTGGAAATAACTTGTGGAATTCCCAGCCTAACATACGCATGTGAGTAGTTCAAGAGAAATTACGAATATTTTTGAGATTTATGAGGGTGCCATAAGTTTATTGGCTGGACTTCCATAGCACAGAATGGGCAACGAGGAAGATTTGATGTTCACAATCTTTTTTAATTTAGTGTGATATGGGAAAGTCTACATTGTGAAGAACAGCAAGCACAAAAAGGGCCATGCGACAAAAACAAATGTAAAGACTATAAATAGTGTGATCCAGGGGTGGGCAGTCTTATCCACAAAGGGCTAGTGTGTATGTAGGTTTTTGGACTGCAAAAACTCCTCATCTAACCAAGACTTGCAATCTTATATCTAGCCTTGAGAATTATATACTATATAAGAGCAGATTTTGTAAGAATATTAAGATATTTGTCCTTTTTTCCTTACTTAGTTCATAAATCTTAAAGTTAGTTACTTTCCATGTACATCAAGCTAAATTAGTCAGAGACACAATTTGAGGCAAGATGTTTTAGCGGCAAGAACTTGTTTCAAGACTGCACAGTAACAAATGCTATCATACTTAGGATTTGTTAAGTCACATTATTTATTCAAAGAACTTGTGCTGTCATCATGAACACATTTATTTGTAGTTATTTACAAGCAGTAAATTCCAATGTTCCAATACAGTTTTTTGGTTCTGTAACCGAATGTCAGGGTGAATAATGTAACAACACCAAATGGCATTCTAGCCATTATTACTGATGTTTTATGTTGTTATGCCTTGGTGATGTTTTAAGTGAATGTTACTATTTTGAGTAACAACAAAATATATTGCACTTTTAAGAAAGCAATTTAATTGAATAAATAATTGTTGACCATTTTAATTCAGTGTGCTTGATTTTAATTTCTTTGTCTTATTTTAAGACAAAAAAAAATAATGACTTCCCAATCTTTTAAATTGAGAAGAATCATCTTGTTTAGTAGCTCTGGTTTTAAGATTTTATCTCTCAAATTAAGAAAGAAGTAAACAGTCATCAAAGAACTAACAAGCTATTTTCGAGTTTATTTTACTTAGTACAGTGCTTGGAATTAGTGTTTTACAATTTATTTCAAGATATTTTGCACTTTTCTAATGCCAAGATATTTTTGTCAGAATACAAGAAATCTTACCAAGTGTACATATCTTACTATGGAGGATGAAACGTGACATAATCATAAATAAATAAATCAGTAGAAAAATAAATGTATTTAATTTTCTATTCCAAAGAATTATAGAAAAATAAATGTATTTAATTTTCTATTCCAAACTTTTAGTTTTGAATTGTTTTTTCTATTCACATGATTTTTTTTAATCATATTTTTTGCAAAGGTTTTTTATTCATCTGTATGTAAATGAGGTGGGCAGCCCTAGCCCTTTTTCTAAAGCCCTATTGGCCAGACGGCCAAACCAGGCAGAAGCAACAGAGTCAGATCGGCTTGTTCTCTTAGCTTCTCTCATCCGTAATAGTCAGTGACACGATGCACATGGCTTCTACAAGGAACTAGTGGCAGTGCTCAGGGAGGTGGCTGAGCAGCTTGAACACTGTACGTTTGCATACTTATTGGTTTGGTATAACGTGGGCCTAAATAATGTAGTTATTGGTGCGGTAAAATTGAGGTTTTAACGACGGACATGTTTGCTTTACTAGCAACAGACGTTGCGCACACACGTTGTTCATTTTTGTCTAACAGTAAAATAAAAATAACCAAGTTTGCTACAAAAGGACATCCCCTTTGAATTAACGTTAGTTTTATGCAAGGGATGACCAGATGGTCTGTTGCATTTGAAGGGCAGGTATATATGCCGTTGTCAGATAAAAGTACAGACTTATTCGAAAATAAACATGAAAAAGATAATATACTTGCTGGGTGCTGAGAACATTTTTTTATTAAAACAGCAGGTTGAGAGCTCAAGAAGTTATGCCCTTTTCAGACCGAGGTTTGCGCAATCCTCCGATCCATAGCGCTTTGTGCTTAATGCTGTGCTATCGCTGCATTTAAGCTTGCCTCAGCATAGCGCAAAACGCTCCATTGCACCTATACTGTATTCCATATTGTGTCATTCTCCAACGAACTGTTCGTTCAGGAACTCCAAGGAAATGTGCTATATCCTTACCGGTGTATCCCCAAAGTGGGTGAGTTTCAATTACACCTGGATGCAAGACAGAAGAAGGCCTTCCCAAAGCTGCTTCCTCTGCATTGGAGAGGATGTGAAGGTGGTGGGCAACCTCTTGAAGAATATGGAATACTTCTGGGTTTATTTCCATATCTAACGTTGGATTTATTTGTGTCAAAGAATGCATGACCCTGTCCAAACAAAACTGAGCATAATCGTTTGGTGCCCCGTTTTCAACTTCATTAGCCAATAACCTTATATCAGAAGCGAGGTTTCCTAACGCGTGTGTAGTTGTTAGTCGCCACTTACCAACATGAACGCAAGCTACCGTTTCTGCACATGCAAGCAAGGCCAAGTCCCCCTGACCAACAGTGCTTAAGGAAAGGGTTAGGGCTGCCCACCTCATTTACATATAGATGAATAAAAAATAGATGATTAAAAAAACTCATGTGAATAAAAAAAAATTAAAAATTAAAATTTGGAATATAAAATTAAATACATTTATTTTTCTATAATTCTTTGGAGTATAAAATTAAATACATTTATTTATTTATGATTATGTCAAGTTTCGTCATCCATATCTTACTGCACTGGCAGATAATTTCACTTGTTTCTAGTCTTTAGCATCTCATAACAAGTGTTTTATTTCATATATTTAGATAGTTAATTTTTGTAGTGTGGGATAACCTTTAGATCAGCTGTTGAAACCCAGGTGTGGCAACTCTTCAGCCAATTACTCCTCCAATTAGTAATATAATTAGGGAGTTGCAGCAAAAATCTGGATACACAATGGCCCTTTCTAGATTAGACTGCCCACCCCTGGGGGGTATCCTCCATACATGGATTACTCATTTAGCCGGATTGTTGACAATTTGGCATAATCCTAGATCTGTCGGTTCTTCAAAACTCTTGCTGGATGTGTTAGCAACACATCCAGATCCTCAAACCTCAAACCAGATCCTTAAAGCAGGTTTCCGGTCAGTGTCAGTGTCCGGTCATGTAAATCCAATTAGCGTTGGCCTTGCCTTTCATCTGTGTGTGTGTTTGTGTATATATATATATATATATTTATTTTTTTTTTACTTCACTTTAACTTGTTCCCATGTCCTTACCGTGCTTCCGTTTCATCTGGAATTATAACAATTACATAATGATTAATGTGACACATTTGAAATGTAACGCTGCATTCAAGTAATAAGTATAATACTTAAAAACTACGTATGCATTTAATTTTTCAGCCACTTTTTACCAGCTGTCTTTTCTGATTTGGGTCGCTTCTACTGCATTTCCTTTGGTACAGATTAATTTGTTGAAGTCATCATATCGCTCCAATAAAAAGTCCTGCCCAGCTTGAGTGAAAAACTGTGTTTTCCGTCATTTTGTAGAAGCCAATGAGAGACTTCCCTATCATGTTTTCTAGACTCGATACATATAGGCTTTTCAAGCAGTGCAATCATCTCGGATGATAGGATCCAGCTAAACTAATCCGTTCCTGAAATGCGTTCAAGGAACCGACTTAACCGGATGATTTTCACCGCCATCTGATCTTGGATGACTTAAGCAACGCACAGAGAATATCCCCCTGGGGGGTATTCTCCATACGTGGATTATTCGTTTAGTAGGATGAAATTGTTAACGATTTGGCATGATCCTGGATCTGTCGGTTCTTCTAACCTAAGACCTGAGCTAATGAATAGGTGCAGCAAGGCAGAGGGAGCTCCACTGGAGGGAGGGAGAGGACGCCGGCGTTGTGTGTTCGCCGCTTCTCCGCCAAAACAGTAAGAGAGTAAATAGGAAAAAATCGAGTTTAGTAACCTTATTAGCACTTAATGCTCTAGTCCCCCGGACTTTGCCCTGAAACATCCTTACTACTTCGGCTGCTGTTACTGGGAATTGTCGTGCCTTCGCCCTCGGCTAGCGCGATGCTAACCTATTCGGCAGCGGACCTCCTGAGCCTTAACAAC
>JAODKN010016328.1:0-11900 GCA_026774425.1 Petrocephalus zakoni | reverse complement strand
GCAGGAACTTCATTAGTTAGTTCATTAGTTAATCATTAACTAATTCATGTTCATGATTAGTACTTCAGTAGTCAATATGGTACTACTATGATTTGTGGCCCCTCAAGTAAAGTGTTACCCTATATTTGTTACTATCTGTTAATTATGTAGGCCAGAGGTGCCCACACTTCTTTGGCTTGCGAACTACTTTTAAAATGACTAGGTCAAAATAATCTACCTACATTAAAAATGCTAAATATAATATATAATATTTATATGTACAGTATATGTTGGCGAACCTTGCATCACTGCATGAACCCTTAAAGCGCAATACAATACAATACATTTATGGTTCCTTACGTGGTCCGGATCCCCCACTCAAACCAGAGTTTTGCATTAGCTCGCAATACAATCGCGTGTTCTGCCAGTGACGCGTAAGAAGAGAAGGGATCTAAGTAGGTATAGTAACCTAATGTATCAAAGTTTTAATGTCGCGCAATCGTCCCACACTACCTTCGCCATCTACTGGTCGATGATGTAGGCCTTTGTGAAGTACTGAAGGACCTACTGAAGGAACTACTAAGGGAACTGCTGAAGGAACTACTGCTGGACCTACTGAAGGACCTACTGCTGGACCTACTGAAGAACCTACTGAAGGAACGGGTCATGAATAACACAAGTGAAATACTCATCTCACATTTTTTCATCATCAATGAATCGTGACTCATCTTTTATCTTGAGTAACAGCTATACAGTATTTGTTCATGATTTCTTCAGGATTTGTACTTTAGTAGTAACTGAATTATTATTAAGTATTTGTGCTCTATCTGTCATGCCCTGACGGACGGTGCACACAATGTAACTGGACATCAGCGCTCGACCCACCCTGCCCTATAAAAGGTTTACTCTCCAGCACATCCGACACAAAGTACTGTAGCTGAATGTCAAATGTCAAATTTTTGTCAATTTTTTATTTGTCACATACGCAATCATTCAGAGTATGACATGCAGTGAAATGTAGCAGTTACCGACCTAAGAATGTGCCCTAGCGAGCAGTCACTTACCCCAGTCTCTCGTTTCTCTCGTGTTGCTTTGACTCTGCCTGATCCTGTCCTCCCTGACTCTGCCCTGCCTGTTCCTGCCTCACCCCCTCTGCCTGTTCCTGCCCCTGCCTGCCCATCTTGCCTAGTGTCCCTGCTCCTTGTCTTGTGGATACTCGTCGGACTGACCCCTATGGCTATGGACCGCCTCGGATCTCCCACCTGGACTATAATTCTGAATTAGTGATCTGCTTTCTGGTTGCCTAGGCTAATAAATAAAGCCAGGCCCCCTGTCATCCCTGGCTCATGTCTCTGACACTGTCAGGTAAAGTGTTACAGTCAGCATTTATGCTGACAATGTTTGTGCTGACCAGAGTGATAGAGAGAGAAATGAGTATTACAGAACGGATTCGACGAATGTGCCAGAGAGGCCCTCAGAAGCGGTATTTAGCAGAAGTGGGAGGAGACCCCGTACACGCTAATGTAGACCCCCGTCAATCAGTCCTGTGGTGCAAAATAACCCTACTACCTGAAAGGAATGAATGAAACCAGCATGGTGCAAAAATCCATTAAAGGATTTCTGAAGAATTTAGCGGATAGTTTTGAATTCTGTGGACACATCTAGTAAATAAGGGCTCTGGAAGCAAAATAGAATGTAAAGAACTTCGGAAGAGGCCCCAAACGGGTCCTTTCAGCAAAGTGGCCAGTTCGGAAACGTGATTAGAGTTTGTGCAGAAGTTCAAAAGCAGAAGTGATTGAGGAGTGCACATCCTGGCGTCTCGGATAGGAGGGCAGGAGTGAGACTGGCTTCTTGTTTCAAACACTTCCACTGCGTGATCTGTGATTGCTTGGAGTTTCTGTGAAAAAGCAGAAGGCGAGCGACATGATGAAAGAAATGCAGGTGAAGGTTAGGGGAACTTCATCCAAGGAACAATCGTGCCATATATTTTTATAAGGAACATCTAATAAATTCATATCCAGTCCCAATGTAAATCCACCATGTTTGAAAGACAATATGGTTCTTTTGACCCTGCTACATTTCTATAAAGGTTCTCATTACTCATTACTCGGAAGCGTAGCTTTGAAGTTAGTGGACAAATTCTCTTTTCTAAAAAGTGAGAAAGGCCATATTGGTCATATTTTACATCAAGCATACAGCAGGCGTACCTGCGATCGTGGCTGCCCATGTGAATCACATGACCAGTCTGCCTGTCATTCAGTACATTTATTTTTCCACTGAATGTCTGGGCTGAGCTGTGTGTGCGTGTAGAATTTAACCTGGTGTGACTCCCAGAATACCTCACAACGATGTAAGTCAAAATGGGACAGATCCTGGGAGGTGGAGTCAAGGAGATGGGAAAAGAATCTGGAGATATCTGTGTCAGACACAGTCCTCCTCAAATACGGAACATTGTAAAAATGATCCCTACCCTCAATATGAAATCTCTCTGGTGATGTGATCAAAGCTTTATTGAACTTTCTAACAGTGTCTCCCTGAAGTAATCCTTAACAAAAGAACAAGTGTGCATTGTCCACATGTCAGTTTGACATTTGGAGCTCTCCTCCTTTCTAACACTTCTGCACCTGAAATGCCAAGACTTATTACCGTACCTGCTGCTTTAAAACCAAAATGATGCCATCAATAGCTCTCGAAGCAGCCGCTTGTGATTTTAACAGGGGCTTTAATGAACAGACTCAGCTAGGCTGCATCCTGGGGGCCCAGAGTGATCGGGGGGCCCTATTGGAAGGCAGGTTTTTTTAATGATTATTTTTTAAAGTGATCTTTTATTGGTTGGTTATTAGTTTGCAGGTTTGTGATTGGTTAAATCTGAATGGGGAGACCAATTGTAAACACATCTCTTTTTTGCCGTTCATTTTATATTGGTATTCTTATTACTGCCCTCTTTCTGGTTGGTTGCTGCATATGACTGATGAGAGAGAGTAAGCCTGCCGGTTAGTCATTCTCCTGATGAGATCGCACTCATTTGATTCGGCGTCAAATTCTCTTTGACTGTGTAGAAGTTCAGAGTTGCTAATATTTAATAGGTTTATAGTTAATTGTTGTATCGTTTTGGAGAGTGGGGGCAGGAGAGGGGCCAGGGGTGGTTCTGGTGGGAGCAGTGCCCCGGTGACCACATGCATGCCCCCCCCCCGTGCCCCCCCAAATATCTATGCTACTTGGGTCTGAAATGAATGTATGATTATTATTATTATTATATGCCGGCTGAACCTGTGTGCATTGGGAACAGACAAACGTAAGCACATTTTCTTGACAGGCTCTTAATGCCGGTACGCCAGGTGGTAAAGTCGCTTCTGTAGGTGAAAAGTTAACAACAGAATAAAATAATCAAGTTTATGGAAGCAAAACAGTGTAAACAAGAAATCAGAGTCAGTTACATTTTTGTAAAAAATGTAAAGTGTAACTGCAAAGCACTGCATAAACATTGGCTTTCGCAATTGTCTTTCGCTTTGTAATGCTGGCAGTTTAGTGTAAATAATATGTGGACGTCAAATACATCTGCCCCCCCCCCAATAGAACAACTGGCCCCAGTCTGGCCCTCCCAGCTGAAATGATCTAGAAGGGCCACTGAGAGGGGCCTACGGAAAGTGTACCCTAGGGGCCCCTGAACTTGTTAATTCACCACTGGCTTTCGGGATCCTCCGATTTTAGTCTGTATTGCTGTGTTGGTCGAATCAGCATGAGAAAACAGACCCATAAGGTGATGCGATATGAGGATCCCTATAACAAAACAATGTCCTATGATGCCAGATTCTGACTTGTGTTGTCAGCCATCATTTCAACACCATCCCTTGACAGACTGAGGATTAGCTGCACAGTGGGCCCATCTAGGGGGTCCACCTTGTTGTCACTAAACATATCGGAGATGCAGTGATGCAGCATACATTGCTTATGTTCCCAGACAGGCAAACAAGTCTGTGGAAGGCTTTTGTCAAATATGGTGCCCAGACAGGGTCGTTTTGCAGCTAGGATCACTCTTTGCATGTTGTTTCTGAAATTTTCCAGGAGGCCATATCAAAGCCAGCCTCAGCGATTAATAATTCAGTTAGTGCTGTGGACTAAATCAGTCTTTCAGCATCTGCCTCATAAAACAGGAAACGAGTACGAACTACAAAATCTCGATGGACTAAAATACCCACTCTGGATGTGGATACACCATTCATTTCCTACCTTCCCTTCAGGGATCAATAAAGTACCATTTCAACTGTCATCTAATTAATCAAAATCACAGGAAGCAAAATGTAAGTATAAGTAATTATTAAACACAGAACAATGCCAACACTTCACAGCTAGATACTGAGTCCTTGCTGATGTGTACGCCACTGTCATATCTACGGCCGTACAATTTTTCAACAAAATTATAAAAATCAATTATGGAACAGCCACTGTCAAGCACTGTTGTGATATATGCTACCCTTTAAGAAGGTAGCTTGCCTGCCAACCTTATTAAATCACAGGTAATTTGTCAGCCATACTGGGTCATTATATTTCTCTTTCAGATTCCAGCATTTGTCTATAATCCTCTATGTAGAACAGCTGCTTTGCATAATGTTAGGAAAATGCAAATGATTAATTGCAATCCCTGTTCACAGATTTTTTGTAATATAGGCCTATCGCTTTCACACAGTGCCCTTGGCATAATCATAGCACTCAACCATAAACAGTTAAAATCTTCTTAAACCTAATGATGCACTACTATACTGCCTCAATATTTGATGGATGTCTGCACGAAAGTTGCTATATGTTCAAAGAGATTATGCTATTTTATATCTTTTGTGTCTTGGTGCTTCTTTGACGCAAGCCTTTAATGTTTTGTATTAAATGCAATGTCGATTTATCATAGTACAATTACATGGGTTGTTCTGTCTCCTCTAAGAACAACAGTCCAGACTGTTTTCACTCCGTATTTATTCAGAACAGGACTGAGGTTCGGCAGGTGAATGTAGAATATCAGATTTAAACAATACATGCACGTCAATAAGGCTTTTCTCTCTGCATCCAGTTTCCTCCGTTCCATTGCTACTCGGGTCTATACACATGTCATATTTGCAAGGTGTCATGTACAGATACTATTTAAGCAGACAGGTCATCCAGCAAGTGTGCAGGAAATTAATCTGGTGGGGCAGTACGGCGACGCTAGGCGGCCACCTGGCTGTCAGGCACCTGGCTGTCAGGCGTCCCAGCAGGCTGCCTGTAATTGAAATGTCAGGCACCGGCTTGCAAATGCGCGCCTCAAATCACGCCCTGGGACATGCCCGAGAGGGTGTACGATGCTGGATGGGCTGCCTCTGGCATGGATAGTGGCGCCTGCACTAGGGATGCGGGACGTGGGGGTCCAGGATTCTGGGTGCTGAGCTGCACTGGGGCTCCAGGACGCTGGGCTCTGAGCTGTACCGGGCATCCAGGACACTGGGAAGCGAGAATCTGGGACACGGTGCTCCAGGATTCTGGGCTCTCGGAATCTGGGCTCCCGGACACTGGGCTATGAGCTGATTGGGGGATCTGGAACCGGGGATCCGGGACGCTGGGCTCCGAGCCGCACCGGGGATCCGGGACCCAGGGAGTCGTATTGGGGATGCGGGACGCGGGGCTCTGGGACGATGGGCTCCGAGCCGCACCAGGGATCCGGAACGCGGGGCTCTGAGCCGCACTGGGGATCCGGGAAGAGGGGCTCCGAGGCACTGGGCTCTGAGCTGCACTGAGGATCCAGGATTCGGGGCTCCGGGACACTGGGCTCTGAGCCGCACTGGGGATCCGGGACGCTGGATTCCAAGCTGCACTGGGGATCCAGGATGCAGGGATTCGGGAAGCTGGATTCCAAGCTGCACTGGGGATCCGGGACACGGGGCACCGAGCTGCACCAGGGATCCGGGACACGGGGCACCGAGCTGCACCAGGGATCCGGGACACGGGGCTCTGAGCTGCACCATCATTCAGCGGGTCTCCTGAAAACCGCATCGGTGCAGAAAGTTTTCTCTGCTTTTGTCCAAGAAACAATTGGCGGCCACTGAATGAAAGCACTTATTTTAGATTTTAGTGAATTCTATAATATTACAAGTTTCATGTTTTAGGGTTAGGGTTAGTTTTTTTTGGCTGTTCGGCAGCTGTTGGACAGTAAGTAAAGAAGCTCTGTAACCACCCTTGACTAGGCTGAATGATACCTCTGTGGCTCTCCCGTCGTCGCCGTTGCTGGGCAAGTCAAACTCACTGTCAAGCCATGTTCTGTGCTGGCAAGGGGATAAATGTGATTTGATGCATACAACGTGCCAGCAATTACTGGCAATGACTGGATTTAAATGTTCATGTTCTTATGCCAAACATCCATTTCTTGTATATGAAGTATGAAAGCACTGAACTAATTTTTTTTTATTTCATAGTTTCATTGAATGAGATGGTTTGTGCTTGAATCACAAAGAAGTACTCCAAAGCTGCCCAGAGCTCAGGCTCACTGCGTCGATGCAAAGGTGTGAGACCAGTGGCTTGATTCACATCTCATTACAGCGCTCTGTGACAGGGGAAATGTCTAGAGACGCCATCACTGAAAGGCAGTGTGACTGCAGTCGCGGTTTCATTGCTGCATGCGTCAACAACAAATTGCGATGACTGACACAAGAATATCTAATGTCTATGAGTTCTAAATGGTCCTAGTACGTTCTTTGAAAGCAGAGGTTGTCGTTGTGTGTGTTTGCCCAATCCTGCACTCCTCTTATCAGCAGTGAAACACTGCTGAATGAGGCCTCTCGGTATACGCAAAGGCTTCGTGTATAATTAAGCATAAATGCAGCATTACAGAGAAAAACATTACTGCCGCGATGCCACTTCAAACTCACGCAGTCACCATTCATGGACAATATTATCGTTATCTATATAAAAAGAATGTATTATTTTATAAGAGGATTTATAAAAGGATATGTGCTCTCTGTTTATGATTATGCTGTAGATTATGAGTCATTCTTAATAGATAAACCTAATGAATGTGCTGTTGGATGTGGTGCCGTTGTGTCATGGGAAGGGGGGGCTTGGTGACCAGCCTCAGCCTGTTCTTGGCTCTTCCTCGTTCTCCGGGTGTCCGTGTTGTTCCAGGCCCAGTGACCCAGCTCAGAGTCTCCATGTCCATCCTGCAAGCCACCCACACTGCTTAACTGAATATGCCCTGACACACACCTTTGAATGTAAGTGTTTTTCTGTTGAAGCTTTATTTTTGCTGATACATTTGGAAGGTTGAGTGTGCTGGACAGCGGGGGCAGGCTGGCAAATGAGAAGCAGCCCGGACTTCAAAGAGATTCTGGTCCACCATCCAGCAGCTCAGGGCGGGAAAGCAATGCAGCATCAACACTGTTTATGGTGCAGATGGGGCGCTGCTGACCTCAACTAGGGACGTCATGGGTCGGTGGAAGGAATACTTCGAAGACCTCCTCAATCCCACCAACACGCCTTCCCATGAGGAAACAGAGTCTGGTGGACTCCCCTATCTCCAGGGCAGAGGTCGCTGAGTTGGTTAAAAAGTTCCTCAATGGCCGAGCCCCAGGGGTGGATGAGATCTGCCCAGAGTTCCTCAAGGGTCTGGATGTTGTAGGGCAGTCCTGGCTGACACGCATCTGCAGCATTGCATGGACATCGGGGGCAGTGCCTCTGGATTGGCAAACCAGGGTGGTGGACCCCCTATTTAAGAAAGGGGATCGGAGGGTGTGTTCCAACTATAGGGGGATCACACTCCTCAGCCTCCCTGGTAAGGTCTATTCGGGGGTCCTGTAGAGGAGGGTCTGTCGGATTGTCGAACCTCAGATTCAGAAGGAGCAGAGTGGTTTTCACCCTGGCCGTGGAACACTGGACCAGCCCTATACTCTCAGCTGGGTCTGGGAGGGTGCATGGGAGTTTGCCCAATCAATCTACATGTGCTTTGTGGACTTGGAGAAAGCATTCGACCGTGTCCCTCTGGGAATCCTGTGGGGAGTGCTCCGAGAGTATGGGGTGCTGGGCCTCCTTATAAGGGCTGTTTGGTCCCTGTACGACCAATGCCAGAGCTTGGTCTGCATTGTCGGCAGTAAGTTGGACTCGTTTCCGGTGATGGTTGGACTCCAACAGGGCTGCCCTTTGTCACTGATTATTTTCATAACTTTTATGGACAGAGTTTCTAGGCGCAGCAGGGCATTAAGGGTGTCCGGTTTGTTGACCTCAGGATTAGGTCAGGATTGTTTTTTTTGCAGATGATGTGGTTCTGTTGGCTTCACTGGATCATGACCTTCAGCTCTCACTGGAGCAGCCGAGTGTGAAGTGGCTGGGATGAAAATCAGGACCTCCAAATCCGAGACCATGACCCTCAGCCAGAAAAGAATGGAGTGCTCGCTCTGGGTCGGGGAGGAAGTACTTCTTGGGTTTTAATTCACAGCTTCTTCCATTAAGGCCTCCACACCATGATTAATTGCTTGTACAACTCTACTGCAATATTACCTACACCAGCACTGTATATGAGTTGTAATGTCTGACTGTTATTTTCACTGCAGCCCAGGACAAAGAACAACAGTATGCAAATAAGGGACGGAAAAAAATGTCATAACATTTTCTGTGGTTTCATATTAGGAGAAGGTGATGTGTGCTGTTGTGTCAGTGGCCTCTTTTTAAGTCCGTAAAACAGAAGAATTGCTTCCAGTACCAGTGAAGCTCACACCTGGTTTCATTTGACACGCCTCTGAAGGGCACTTTTATTGAACAGACTGCAGTGACCAGTGGTGAGGGATCATGGGAAAAGAGGCTGCTGCTGGTGCCACCGTGAGCCAAAGAGGCTGCTTTGTTCTCACTGGCCCTCAGGTGTCTGATGCTTTGTTGCTTTATGACAGCGTTGCATTATTAAAGCACTTAGCAGGCACCTTTATTCTAACAGATCCCATTCACGCTTCAATTCACCACAATTTTACCAAAATTGTTCATGTTTTTCAGTTATTTTATTTTATTATTTTAGACTATTTTTATTGCAATCAGTACCTAGCTACCTGGCAACTGCCAATTGCACCACTATTTCATAAAAGGACACAACCTCTCATGTCAAGGCACTGCTGCATGAGATGAAATAAGCAAAGAAGCTAAGCATCATGGGAGTCCCGTGTAAGTTACTCAGACAGGAAGTAGTATGTTGTTACCTTGCTCAGATACTGCAGGCAGAACGTGTGCCGAGTCCACTGTACTGTTAAGGTTGTTAAAAAGTCGGAAAGACTGAGGTAGGGTCGCTATGGTCTCCACTAACAGAACAGCAGGCGACTGGAAGCAATGTTACATCGGAACTTCAGCCAATCAGGGTCATGTGTTTCCACTAAACTGTAAAGTAAAAACTTTTATCCATCTTCAGAACATTTTGACTTTAGGCTTTGAAAAAAGTAAGATCACTGCTAATGAAATAGTCTGTGCTATTGTCTTATTGATTTTGAGTTATAAAAGAGCAGGGAAGGGCCTTTTACATTGCGGTATTGGACTCCAAACCATCCATGAAGAAAGAGACTTTTCAACAAACAGTCTATCCAAACAAAACTATTCTGCATGAAAATACAGAACTGTATTGAAACACAGCCAATCACTCTCAGAATACATGTGTGGTGCTGCCATACCAATACTGGGTGATGTGAAACTGCACAAAGGTGTTGATATTTGAACAATCAAGTTGCATCCATAATTCATGAACATTTTAACAAAGTGCTCCTCATACCTTGAAATTCTTTTGTCCTGTGGATGCCTTGGTTGTTAGGATGATGAAATTACTATGTACCTGGAAGAAAGATAATAAAAAGCATAGACAAAGCATAAATATTGCCTTTCCATTTGCAGCTTTTACATTATAGCTTCCATGTCAGATTTGCTTGCAGAGTTTGCATATATATGTGCTCAGCTCTGCCTCCTTATGTCCAAAGCACACCTTTAACTCCAAAGTGCAATTTAATAACAGGTCACTAATGCATGGTTTTATATATATATATACACACACACATGAACATGCCGCGTCTTTGAGATTGTGATCATAGACATATAGCCTAATAATCTAGCGTGCAGAGCAGCTAATTGGGGACACTGCCCCGTCCCACTCTGTACCTGACAGGGTCCCCCGCCTGTCTAATTCTGGTGTAACCCCTGTGCACTTGAATCTGTCATTCATACCTCAGAACAATGGAATTTGTCCCATTAATGTTTAGGCTCCAAAACTAGGGCAGCATTTAACACTTTTAGCAGAATGTAGGCGTGAGAAGCAAAGGAAGACAAATTGCAGGAGAGACCTTGCTAAACGAGCTCTTTAATGAATGTGTCCTTTCCGGGCCAGGACTCTACATGTTAACATTTGTTGATAGAATTTGGGTGTAATATTTCTTCCTCTGAAAATATATTTTATAGAGGTAATGGGAAGACTTACATTTTCCATGCTAATAATGTCACTCAGCTTCTTCCTGCTTCATTCGTTAAGAGTCTGCATGTGTTTCTGTGCTAACAGAGCTGATTTCACTCCTGCATGGAAGTCATGTTGTACAGTAATGAATTAGTTCTCAAGTAGCAACAATCTGACAGACCACTGCAATTTCGATAAAATCCCACTGGCCTTGTTAGCTTGTGTTATGGTCTCCCATCAGGAGCCACACTGGTTTCCCCAATTTGGCTGTGTGGGAAATTAAATTATTTCCGGAAGCTGGTGAACAGACTGATGCCAGTGGAGGAAAAGAGCCGGCGGATGGCTCTAAATTAAGCGGCATTAATTTAAGTGGTTAGTGCCCGCTGACTCAGATGGCCTTGGTAAGAAGAGCCAGCTGAACTTTAAATTGGCAATCTGCTCTTGTTTTGGGAACTCGGAAAAAGCTTTGCGATTTTTTCTTCATTTTCGGTGCTGTTGAAACCCTTAGCTGTATTCTAAGCAGCAAGTGAAGCAGTAGGTAAATGGATGAAAAGACGTCAAACCTCTGAATGGAGCTGCTGCTCGATGCGAGACTATAGATCTGTGTGCAGCGTCAGCATGTGCATAAATGCATGTTGCTTATGACACTTGGAAATGTTTTCAGTGTGTTGCTGATTTGTAGTCTGGCAGAAGAATGTAAATGTGACGAGTCGCAAAATGTTTCTTCCATCGTGTCCTTGAGGAAGGTGTCAGCTCATATTTTCCTTTGTAAAATGAATAAATTTTCATTTAACTGAAATCTACCCCCTGAATCAATTCTAATCATAACAGATTTCAAATGTGCAGTTTGTTGCTAGTATGCTACAGGGTTGCCAACTTTGGTCAGCTGGCTGGAGTGAGATTTTCAATTCGAGACGAGTTTACACATATATGGACACACATTTACATATATGTAAGAGTTTTATTACCTTGTAAATAGTCTGTAGAGTTTTCAGACTACCCCAATGCTTTTGATGTATCTTGGTTCAGGTTTACAATGGAACACTATAGATTTGCCATAAGATTTCTTGAGTGAGAGTCAAGCCGGATAATATGTATTTATATCTTTGTGGGGACTTCCAGGGGCCTATGCGCTGTGGGGTGAAACCCTAAATCAACCTGGGGGGAACATGCAGACCCCACACACGTGGAGTCAGGGCTGAGACTCAAACCCCAATCCCGGGTGAATCAGGAAGCAGTGCTAACCCCTCTGCCACCACACCAGCCCACTGGTTTGTGCATTGCATTGGTTTGTGCATTGATTGCATTCACAGATGTATATACACTTGCGTTTCCCCTTGTGGGGACTGAAAATAACAGGTTTTTATCACACTGTGCAGAAATTCGGTCCCTTCAATGTAATATATATATATATATATACTCACCTAAAGGATTATTAGTAACACCTGTTCAATTTCTCATTAATGCAATTATCTAATCAACCAATCACATGGCA
>JAODKN010016325.1:0-11927 GCA_026774425.1 Petrocephalus zakoni | reverse complement strand
TTTCAGGGAGGGAGACTCGATAATATAAATTCACAAATCACGATGAACACAATGCTTCATGATTTATGATTCTAAGTTAGTACTACGAAGAGTAATATTCATTGGAATGCCGAATCGCTAACCGCAAACCATCTTTACAGGGGTCCCATAACCCTCCTATGGCGTGTGCGGCGCAGGAAGCGTTTTGCGCTACACTGAGCCAAGCGAAAGCGCAGCGCAGGAACGGTACCGCGCCGCCCGGGGAGCTTGTGTGCGCACTGCGGCGCGCTGTGACACATTGTATGAACTGCATGAAGTCGAACGCACCCATTTCCTTGATTTTTTATATTTTTAAAATATCGGAAAATATTTTTTTATTTACTCACCGATACAGTAATTTTGGCCAGTATCGGACCGATACTGAATATCGGATCGACCCATCACTAATTACAATGCACATATGGTTTGATGTAATGTTTTTAACTTGACTGTGTGTTTTTAGAGGTGCCAGTGTCTTCAAGTCACCCCTGAAGCTGGACCCAGCATCTCTGCCAGTCTTCACCACTATTTTGGGAATGTGAGGAAGGTGGTTTCTGAACTGAAGAATCAAATGGAGAATGCTTGTGAAACGAAAACAGCAGAGATTCAGCACACAGGTTAATCAAAAATACTTTGAAGTTATTTCAAGATATTTGTCAGGATTGTTCCCTGCCTTGTCTAGTACTGCCCATCATTTATCAAAGTTCGCTATTTGGCCAGCAGGTGTCGTTTGTCATCGCATTCTGTTTCCTGTGTTTCTCTAGGTTTACCCCACTCACAGTCCCTATAGTTCTCCCTGTTTTCCCTGGGCCGCCTCAGCATGGCTGAGGGGGCTGATTGTGCAGCTAATTTACTATTTATTTTAAACTGCAGTGAGTTTGAGCCTAGCCTCCAAATCATTGGACATTTTGATTATTTGCACCCTACAACTCTGTTTTGGTCGACCCTATGTTTATCTGGTTCTTCTTTGTGTTTATGTGTTCCTGTGTGTCATTGGTTCCCCTGTCTGTGCCCAGTTCATATCCAAGTCTGGTGTTCCTAGTCCCTAGTGTTTGAGTAACGATTAGTGACCCACACCTGTCCCTCATCTAGACCTCATTTCCTGTGAATACAATTCCATATCTGATTTTTTTGTTGTGTGAATAAATGGTACTGTTTTTCTATATGTAAATTTATATATGTATAAATGTTTGAGATACCACATTAAGTTAGCTCAAAAGTAAACTGTAAAACTACAGTTTAAACAACTGGATGCAAAATCCAAATCACAGAAATCAAATGGCTTCTGGATTATATAACTAGAGCCATATGATTTACATGATACAGCAAACATGGACAGAGTAACAGTATCTAGCAGTGTTGTCCAAGTTACTCACAAAAGTAATCCATTACAGGCAAGTTCAGGTCCAGAACATACAACTCTAGACCAAAATTATATTTCAACCAACCATTTGAGTATAAAGAATTACAGTCACGGAGTACTCCACTGGTTGGTTGGTTGAAAGAAAACCTTAGTATGGATTTGTAGTTTATGGGCCTGAACTTGTTTGTAATTGATTACTTTTGTGAGTAACTTTCCTAACACTGGTATCTAAGCATGAAATGGTATGGATTTCACATGTTGCAATTGTCCCAATAGTATAAAACACCCTCGCCGTAGGCATAGCCAGAGACTTTTTAATATAAAGGATGCTGCCGAGTACTCATAAGGCTTGTTTCTGCTGCAGGAACTTGGGGCACTACCAGGTGGCCTGAATGTTGATAGGAACGGCCCTGTAATTGGCCCTTTCAGCCTCTTATGTCTCCACTGTGGTGTAGGAACCAGATTATGTCCCTTCACGAGCGACCTGACCTATGACATAAGAGAGACATATGTCAGAATTCTAGTAATTTCCATTCTTAGTTACAAAGTGCACTTCTATTTAGGCCTAAAGGCTAGTTATGGCTATTTCATTTCCTTTATTCCCTGGGGTTTTGGTAAATTGTTCCACATTTAAATTGTGTAGTGGGCATCTTCTCTGCTACTATTTAGTCCACCTCCCTCAAGTACATTCCTTTTACTCACAACCTGTTTCTCTCTGTCTCCTTCTAGTCACCGAAGATACCCTCCTATCGGTATTAATGGCCAGGACCAGAGCAAAAATCTTACAAAGTGAGTATGAGTGGTTCAGCGGGTTAAGCTCTGTGGTTATAAGTGGAAGGTCACTGTTTCAAACCCAGCCTCAACATGTCTTTGGGCCCCTGAGCAAGGCTCTTAATGCCTGGGTGCCCCTTGAGGTTGCTGCCATTTGCAGCCAAGACAATTTCCCCATGGGGATCAATGAATCATAGATTTATTAAGTCATCAATTTTAATTTAAAAAACGGTTGCCAAAGCATTTGGTTCCCTCAGTGTAATATATACATAACCCCCCCCCCCACACACACACACACACAGACTTCTCTCTCCCTGTATGAGCTGCAGTGTGTCTCACTGAGTTTTGTTTCCTTCTGCTAGAGGAGCTTTTCTCTCTTACTCTTTCCCGCTGCCCCCTGGCCTTTCACATTTAATTCACACATAATGAGAGGTAGCAAAAAGTAAAAACATCCAGGTAGTGATTAATTGTCTTTGTTGACACACCACAATGAGACATATCCTCTGTATTTAAGCCATATGTGACATTTGATGACTTAATGATATGGAATAAACAGAAATAACTTCAGAGAAAATATAGGCAAAATATGTTATGTGTAGAACGTCAGGAGTGAATAAGATGAAAACATCTCCTTCTCTCATTCTGATGTTCTCATCCTTCAGATACCAGTCAGCTTACTCTAGACCCCAACACAGCAAACAGAAACCTCCACCTGTCTGACAGCAACAGAGTGGTGACATGGAATGGACATTTCCAGCATTATCTTGATCATTGGGAGAGGTTTAACTCACCCTACCAAGTGCTGTGTACCGAGGGTCTGACTGGGCGCTGCTACTGGGAGGTTAAGTGGAGCGTGGATGGGGTTGGTATCAGCAGGAATGTAGGGGGTAATGACATTGGGGCTGGGGTCGGTATAGGCGTCACATATAAAGAGATCAGCAGGAAAGGATGGGGTGATGACAGTGGGGCTAGGGTCGGTATACTCAGAAAAAAAAAATATATCATCAGGAAAGCAGTGCATAATGACATTGGGGCTGGGGTCCTTGGACACAATGACAAATCCTGGTGTTTGTACTGCTATCCTGATAGTTACTCATGCTGGTACAACAATGAGCAAACTGAGGTATCTGGCCCTCGCTCTTCCAGGATAGGGGTGTTCCTGGATCACAGTGCGGGAACTCTCTCCTTCTACAGTGTCTCTGACACACTGACCCTCCTGCACAGGGTCCAGACCACATTCTCCGAGCCCCTCTGTCCTGGGTTTTCACTGTGTTTTGGAGTTCCCAGCATGGATTTAATGTACCAGACACAATTTCAAAGAGCATCAACTGAGAGATATTCAATAAAATTACAGTTGATCAGCTAAGAATAGATTACTGCAAATGGCTACAGGGAAATACAGCTCCCAGCCTTGTGCTCTATGCTGCTTGGTATAAGCTCAAGACCCCCCCCCCTAACGATCAGTTCTTTCATTTAATTCTTCCTCATAGATTTCCCCCTTTAAAATCCCATGCCTTTAGTAAATGGGCATGATGCTGCTCCAGTGTGACTGTGACATCTCTTATCTTCAGGGATAGAGAGGGAACAGGTCCACAGTGTGCAGGGATTTTTGGGGGATGGATCAGGTGAATTTAGTCACATCCCTGTGGTATAAAGGGGGGGGTAACTTAAAACCCTAGTATTATTTTAATATTTTCTATGACTATCTGACTTTTTTGTTGTAACCTGTAACATATTATTCTAAATAGTAATTCTACCATTTTCTATGATATTTCGTTGCCCTTGAGAATGAATAAGAGTTGTAAGTGCACGAGTCTGGTACAACATTGCAAAACGACGACACGATTTGAAATGCATTTCTGTTGTTTTCTTCAGTAGGCGTGTGGGTTTTGGTTTTGATTTGCCATTTTATTTACATATATTAAGTGGCGGTGTTTTGCTAGCTCTGTTTAGTCACATATGCTCATTCGATTATAACTACTCAAGGCTGTTAAATGCATTTGTTATACGTTTTTAGCGCAATGTTAAGAAATAAGGAAGAGAGGGATCTCCCATTGATGCTATTGATCTTTGTACAACAGGCAATGTACATTTATAACATCTGACTAGTGTATATTGAATGTGCATTAATATGATGCAGAGCACGGCTTCACATTTCTGAGAGAGCAATAAATGATGAGAATCTGCCAGTGAGTACTCCTCTTCCTTTCCTCAGCCAGCAGCAGTTACACATGCAAGTAATAATTTCATTGTACTACTAACATGTGACAATAAAACAGTACACCTTAAAACCCTCTCTGCTGTGATCATATTCTGACAGAAAGGGGGTTTACAGGACCTGCTGTGTTCGGGGTTTACAGGACCTGCTGTGTTCATATTCTGACAGAAAGGGGGTTACAGGACCTGCTGTGGTACTGATTCCTGCCTTCTTATTTTCAGCTCTCGCTACTTTTGAACAATGCTTACAAACTTAACTACAAATGTGACTTCAACATATAACTAATGTGGGCTGATCCCATCCTTTTGTTATTCAGTGGAGGTCATGTACATAAAATGGAGATGCTGGCTCCGTGTATGTGAGAATAATTTGTTTTCTGATTTGACACTGAAAAAAACGAGTTGTTTTCACCAACCCTAGATTGACTGGACCAAGACCTATAGAAGCCCATTTCCGCAAACATAAGGTCCTGTAAGTCATTATAATATCATTATAGTCATTATTAACCTTTTTGAAATAACAACGTAATATCTTAGTATCACGAAAAAATTAGAAACTTTCTCAAATTAACAACTTAATATCTCTAAGTAACAACTTAGTATCTCGGAATAATGATTTGTGACAGATATTGAGATCTACCCAAGCACGGATGCTAGGTGTGGAGAGTGTGGATCCGAATATCCGTCGAATATCCAACCTAAAAGTGACACAAAGTTGTTATTTTGAGATAGTAAGTTGTTATTTTGAGATAGTATCTCGAAATAATGACTTACTAAGTCTTAGTAATTCGTTATTTCAAGATACTCAGTACAAACCCGATTCCAAAAAAGTTGGGACACTGTACAAATTGTGAATAAAAAAGGAATGCAATGAAGTGGAAGTTTCAAATTCCAATATTTTATTCACAATAAAACATAGATGACATATCAAATGTTTAAACTGAGAAAATGTATCATTTTAAGGGGAAAAATAGTTGATTTAAAATGTCATGGCATCAACACATCTCAAAAAGGTTGGGACAAGGCCATGTTTACCACTGTGTGGAATCCCCTCTTCTTTTTATAACAGTCTGCAAACGTCTGGGGACTGAGGAGACAAGTTGCTCAGGTTGCAGTCCGCTTCAGGGAATAAGTGAGTCTGACAAGTAGAGGTTCATCTGTGCACTGAGATATGCCTCGCATATATCCTGTCATCTGATCGGTGCCTTCTGATTGGCCTTTATAGAGAGCTCTGATCAAATTATTTAGAACGAATATTGGCCAATAATGGTTGGTGGTTAGATTATACCCCACCCCCAGGAAACGCCTTCTCATGGGCTTAGAGCCCGACCCATTTTGTCACCTCTGTCCTCTTCAAGTCTCTGGTACCTTTCTCCATATGTTCTGGGACTGTCCTCCTGCCGCTGCTCTTTGGGACTATGTCGCCAGATCTCTCTCTTCAATAATTATTTGTTGGAATGGAGTACAATATATGGCCTTTAATACGTATTATCCAGTTATCATTAAACTGCCTGTATTATCTTAATAATATTTTATGATATTAAGTATTAATACTGAGTATTATTACCTATGAAAGATGAAGTGTTTCACAATTTGTGAAAATATTTGAGGGATGTCCTGAACAACAGCCTTGTAGACAGTTGGTACACCGCAATCAGCAATCCAGTCACCCAAATGATTTTGGAGGTTTTGGACATCCTCTGTTGTACACTCTTGAATCTCCATAAATGAAAATGAAAATGTTCCCTCTTCAAAGTAATGCCATGTTAAACCAAGGGCATTTGATGGTGATAATCGGTGGCTAAGGTCACAGCAAATACACAGTGAGTCACATGTATTTATAACAATATACAGTACCAGTCAAAAGTTGGGGTCACTTAGAAATTTCCCATGGAATAGCTTTCATTTCACTTAACAAGAACAGACTGATGAGTCTGAGAAAAAGGTTCTTTGGTTCTGATCATTTTGAGCCTTTAAATACAATTGTTGATGCTCCAGATACTCAATTAATCTAAAGAAGAGCAGGTTTATTGCCTCTTTAACCAGCAAACACAACATGCCACTGGAACACAGGGCTGATGACTGCTGATAATGGGCCTCTGTACACCAATGTAGATGTATCAGCTGTTTCCAGCGACAACAGACTACAATAGTCAATATCTACACTGTATTTCTGATTAACTTGATGTTATTTTAATGGACAACAAATTTTTTGGAAACAAGGAAATTTCGAAATGATCCCAAATTTGTGAATGGTGGTGTAAGTTTACCTAAAAAAGGATGACATGCACTGCAATATAAGGCTTGGAAGACCCTCTCAGTATTAAAGACAGGATGATTTACAACACAACAATTCATTAGAGGTGGAATACCTTTTTGAGCTTCTCCTGCACTTCTCTGTCTGCCAAATTCTCCCTTTCAAAATGTTCTAAGTCAGCTACCTGCCCACACATGAGTTGAAAAAGACTGGGGTCCAATGCTTTCAGGCCTGGCCCTCCACGCAGTAAGGACCAGGCTGTCAGCTTCCAAGCAGTGTAGTATTTTCCCTCATCTAAGGCTGTCTGGTCATATTCAAAGAAGAGTCTTCTTGGCTTTCCCTCAAAAACTCCCATACATAATTGCACCTCCATCATTAAAAGTCTGCCTCAGAGGAGAACATTTGAGATAGAAATTTGAATTACAGCATTATGTACTACTTGTAATATCACTATGTACAGCATCGAAAATTACATAAAAAAAACTGAGTTCTTTCACACTTTAACTATGCAGAGCACATTGTGTAGATCAATAAAAACTATTTAAAAAACATTTCTGACATGATCCCAGGTTTTAAGGGAACAAAAGCTGAACATCTTGAAAGGGTGTTTAGACAGTCTATAGGCAACTTGTATAAAACAAACCTTATCTGTGTGAACATCCTTCGGTCCTCCCCATTGTCTGCTGATGCTTCTAGTCTTGTCTTGATCAAATACATAAAAATGCATGTGCACATATTCAGCATATAAACTTTAAAAATGTGCAACCTGATAGAATACACAAATTAGCTATGTGCCAAAATACCACAGATTAATCAATTGCACACAGACATTCAGAGAGAAATTATGTTAAACTTCATTCACAGGAGAGCTTATCCTTGGGACCTCAAGTTCCAGAGTATGTACTGGTCCATTCTATGCATAATAATGTAAGAGATACATAGCATACTCCATAAAAAGACATGGGCAATAAAGCTCTTGAAACATTTGCACACTGGCAATGCAAAGTAATCTCCTGCCCAGGGCTTGCAAGGCAATAGAGGCAATGGCCAAACTCAGGTTGCAGTTGCATGGAAATGTGCAAAGGGAATCTAGTAAGTTAAAATGCTTTATTTCTAAATCCTTAGACTGGACATTAAAGCTGAACTCCAGACAAATAGAGTTACCTGCTCTTTTCCTGTACTCCATTTGTTTTAAACTCACCTGAATCATTGTCCAGTGCTCACTTGTCTAGTGCTTACTTATATTGTTTGCATAAAAACTGATAGTTGCTGTGTTTACTGCTAATACTACTAATTATTGTTATTATTATTATTATTTATTATCAGTCGTAAGACAAGGCTAAGATTCATAATTTATTGTACTTTGTATAAACAAGGCTGACACATACTGTATTGTATGAATAAGCTATAAATAAAAATGGAAAACATAATGGGAGCTTCTTGCCAAATTACATCTTAGTTCGATAGTTGAAAACTCTGCCTTGGACACGCCAGCAAACAAAGCAAGAGCTGAGAGGATGTACCCAAAGATTTCTAAGTTGCGCCTTAGAAAATATGGGAGACATTGAATGTGTGCCTGACACCAGTGTGAGGACCTGTTTTAACTCTCTAACGCCACTAGCGAAAAGTTTGCTTCGTTCTCTTTAAATGAGCAAAAAATTGCACCCGACAATGCCAGTGTTGCACTTTAAACATCCATTTAGCTCAAGTGATAATAGTTAACATCAAGAAGAAGAGTACCTGACTGGTGCTGTTGACCCGTCTTCAGTTTGTCTACAGATTCTGTAGAAAACCTGGAACAATGCCAGATAAATTAGGATATATTGATGGCTTTCTCTTCATTTAATCTGGGCAATTACCTGAACTCTTGTGCATTACTGATTTAATTTCATCCAAACAAATCTATAAATGAAATATAGCATGGGAAGTGCCCTCAGTTAATCAATGATGATTTCTTGTTATTATCACACATTTTTATAGCCAATATGAGAAATGGTATTATATGAATTTAATTACCTCCGGTCTGCCAGCATTGACATATTCAGGGCCAGTAACAATACTGTCCTGTATATCAAAATCAGAATCAGAATCAGGTTTATTGGACATGTGTGTGTGTGTGTGTGTGTGTGGAACACACAAGGAATTTGTTGGTGTCTCTTTGGTACATTGCAATACAACAGAACAAGTACAGCTTAAATACAATATAAAGACATCTTATCTGCAGACAGTGTACATAAAGTGCAAACAGCATACAATGTGCAAAGTGTATGGGATGTCTTAGATTCAGATCAATAGTGATGTGAATGGAACAGGGTGTGGCAGTCAGGGAAGCAGGTGTAGGCTGATGTTGCAGCTCAGATGTTTGTAAGGGTGATGGTATACAGATGAGGAACCCCACTGTCAAGCTTTAAAATATCTCCAACCACACTTCTGTCGTGACAGCAATCTTTAATGTGAATAGCTTACCTCAGGTACATGTGTCACATACAAAATGCCAATTATGTGACACACGCAAAAGGCATTAAAAAACACCTAAATTACCAGTGTTTTTAGATCCAAAAACACCTATTTAAAAATCCAGACCAAGATTTTGTTCTAACCAGCCAGTTGAGTGTCTGTGAATCCTTATACTCAACTGGTTGACTGAAACAAAGTCAACTCTCTGGACCTGAATTACCAACCTCTGCCTATTTCATGTGAAGAATTCATCACCTCGACTGACCCATCTCTCCTTTCACATAGCAGTTTACATCTGTGAAAGCCGAGGATGAAAAAAAATTTACTCCGTGATGCATTATATGAAACAAAACAACTTGGAAACATATAATAGCATTATTATTATAGAATACCATTATACTGTTTTTTCCCTACCCATTTCTAGTGTCATTATCATCTGAGGGTGCACTGATCTGTGAACTGCATTGTAGATATTACACAAACCTGAATTTAGAGTCATTAATGACATGGGAAAATTACATGATTTCCTACCGGAGTTGGTGCAGTTGTTTCACTAATTACTTCAATGGTATCTGTGACCTATGGAGTTGCACAAATGTTATTTAGCCAAGCAAGGAAAATCAAACATTTAATAAACAGAGCTGACATTAACATGAAAATAAAATATATATATAAATCGTAATAACCCACCTGCCCAGGTAAATGTATGTTAGTATTGGGTATGATGTAAAGCCTGCTTCTGCCTACTTGCTGCTTCACGTCCCTATAATTATAATTAAATTAAAATTTAATTATATCTAGTTGCAATTAAATTCCTGATATCAGAAACTGGATAATCAACTAGTTAAAATTACATTCCTGATATCAACAATTGGCATTTTGACTAGTTCAAAGTGAATTCTTGATATCAGAAATTGGAATTATGACTAGTTAAAGTTGAATTATAACTAGTTGAATTTGAATTGCTGATATCAGAATTTTTTTTTTTAACTAGTTAAAAATCCAACTCCCACTGAAATAAATGAGAAAATCATTTTGAATCTTACTAGCTAAAATGTAATTTCCAATATCAGGAATTGGCATTTCAGCTAGTTAAAATTGAATTTCTGATATCAAGTATTATCATTCTAACTAGTTGGAACTGAATTTGTGATATCAGAAATACACATTATAACTAGTTACAATTTAATTTCTGATATCAGGAAAGTGCATTCTAACTAGTTAGAACTGAATATGTGATATCCTCTAAAAATGAATTAAAGCTAAAACGGCTTGCCATACTGATGATGGTAGGAAAGCTTTGAGGTTACTGAAAGAGCATTATTCGGAAAAAAGCCAGCCTAGGATAATCAATTCATACACAACACTAAGTTCTGCATGACAGACAATGAGAGCGTCACAGAGTACATTATAAGGGCATAAGAGACGATCACCTCTCTAAGAGATGCTGGAGAGACAATGGCCTGACCATAGCCATGATATTAGGAGGGCTACTAGATCCCTTTAAGCCTTTAGCTGTCCATGTAACACAAAATGAAGATAATGTTATATTCAGAGACTTTAAAAGAAGACTTAGGATTTATGAAGAGTGTGAGAAAATGAGTATGGCGGGATCTACAGACAATGTGATGGAAACACATGTAAGACAAAGTAAACCCCCTACGAAATTATATACTCGCCACAGAAAAGATGAAGAAACAAACGTGACGTGTTACAAGTTAAAGGACACAAGGCCAGAAAATGTTTCTGAAAAGTGTGGTGTAGCTATTGCAAAAATAACACACATCGAGAAAGGGGTTACAAGACAATGTCAGAAAAGTCATGGAGAAAGCAGACCGTGACCAAGATCATCTGTTTAAAGCTGAACACAAAGAATGAGCGGCTGCAAAATAAATGTAAAGATGAAAGGCATTATGGTGGACGCAGGAGCGACGTTACATATAATTAATGACATCAGTAGATTTACAACCCCAAATCAGAAAAAGTTGGGCCAGTATGGAAAACGCAAATAGGAAAAGTAAGTAGTGATTTCTAAATTTACTTTAACTTGTATTGCATTGAAAACAATACAACAACACATTATTTACTGTGTTCCTCGTGGATTTTATTGCTTTTTAGAAAATAAACACGTATTCCAATTTTGGTTCTTGCAACACATTTTTAAAAAAGGTAAAGCATTTACCACTTTGTAATGTTGCCATTCCCTTTCACAACACTTAAAGGACGTTTAGGGACTGAAGACACCAAGTGATGAAGTGTTTCAGGTGCGTTTTCCATGCTGTCCCAACTTTTTCTGATTTGGGGTTGTAGAAACTTTAATGACTCATTCCAGCCTGCGGTACATTCAGTGGAATTAGCTGGTGGAACCAAGTGCAGTGGAATAGCACAAAGAGGAACGACGATGATGTCTTCTAGACAGTGCTGGACGACACCAAAGAGCAGAACTACGAGATGCACTGTACATACCTTCATACCCACACAACATCTTCTCTGTGGCAAGAGCAGCAAATGGAGGGGCAACAATCACCTTCAAGAAGGATGACAGTCACATGACCACCAAAGACGGGAGCAGGTTTGACATCCATGCGAGTGGAAATTTATATTACTTGTCTACTGTTGAGGAAAATGTTGACCAATATAAAGGGTGTCATGCCATACAAACCTGGCATGAAATTTTGGGCCACTGCAACTATGAGGATGTGCAGAAGCTACAAGGTGTAGTAAAAGGTAGGGAAATTAAAGGGAGTGCAGTTAAAATATAGTTACTAAATAGTTACTTCAGCATTAGTTCAAATGCAAGAACTCGTGGCCATAGGTGGAAATTAGCGGGAGAACATTTCAAAC
>JAODKN010016324.1:0-11929 GCA_026774425.1 Petrocephalus zakoni | reverse complement strand
TAACGCATAGTTAATGGTTAATTAATGCATTTACTAAGCATGTATTATGGCATTATTTGTGGCCCCTCAAGTAAAGTGTTACCATTTAATTTAATCATTTATAAAATTGATTAAAATTGGCTTTGGGGCACAAATAATGCAGTAGTACACTTCTGCGTAACGTATTAATTAACCAGAGCCTAAGTATTCGTTACATACTGATCCCAAGTTCATTCATCAAAAGATTATCATAACAGTTCATGCATTCCCCACAACTACTATATTTCTTTATGATTTGTACCTGAGTAGTAACTAGGTTACTAGGTTATAGTTTCCCTCTCAAGAAAAGTGTTACCAATAAAGGTCTCATTATTACTGAAGAAAATAAGCAGTCCTCTCTAGTACTACTGTCAAATAATATAACAATAATATAACAAGCATAGGGGAAAATGGATGGATGGATAGGATATAATAGGATAGGGATGTAATCGTATGCCAATTTCATCATTTGCTACAATGCAGCCTTTTCGGGTTCATGGTTCAGTGCAATCTTGGTACAGCAGCAAAACTGAATTTGTTTGAAATTATTTATTACTTAAACTACAAATACAAACACAATTTGAAGCTATTGTCAATCGAAGGCAATGTGTGTAATGTTGGCGTGCCAGAATAACAAAACTTAAGTGATGCAAATTTGTACATTGTGAAAATAAATATGCAAAATAAATATGATTAAAAAATATGACTACATCATACCAGTCATAAAGAACTAAATCCTGAATTCTCTACTACCGAGTGTAGTCACGTATCTGTAGCAATAAACACCCATATAGCTGTGAGTATTTATTAGTTCAGTTTGAATTTCTTGGCACCTTATATGCCATGAGTAAGCTATCTTTCAGAGGCTGTTTATGTCTGGTTCCAGTTGTACACAACTTGATGAAATTGTCTTAAATAATAATTGTCTCAAATAAGTTAGCATTTTGGATATGTTTTCAGTGACAGATGTGAGTTCACTATAACACAGGTATAAGGCAGTCTTGGTTTCATAAACTGCTGCCTTTCCAGTGTTGCTGCAATTGATATGGGAAACCAAACTGCCAATTATGACTGAATTTAACCATCTGTAGCCATAACCAACTCATAGCCTACAATTAGCATGATATTTTTCATGTTGAACTAATATTCATGAATGTTTGTTCCACCCGTGTCAAGAAATGTATTCATTTGTTTCATTGTGCACTCCGAACTGAAACCAAATAAATAAATAAGCCTTGGTTGGCCCACAGATTCATTGGTAATAAAATAATCATAATTATTCATTGGTACAATAAAATATGTGTTAAATTTCACTATCAGCTCACATAATTAATGAATTTATTTAAAAAATCAGATAAAGTACACCAATATAAAAATAATTTAAACATAATTTAAACATAATTTTCTTTGGCATCCTAAGACTTTTGCACAGTACTGTATGCGGGATTTTTATAAATTTCGAATCAAATTTTTAATTTCTAATTTTTTGTCCATCATTTACTTGGCACAAAAGAATGAATAACCTCTTCCCTTTTTCTAGGTGTGTCTGTCCTTGACAGCTAAGCGACTTGCAAGAAAGAACTGTGTAGTGAAGAATCTGGAGGCTGTAGAAACCTTAGGTTCTACTTCGGTCATCTGCTCTGATAAGACAGGCACACTGACCCAGAACCGCATGACGGTGGCTCATCTGTGGTTTGACAACCAGATCCATGCTGCTGATACCACTGAAGACCAGTCAGGTGAGTGGTGACCACATGTCCAATATATTAAAGTTCTGAAAACTGCTGTGTCATATATCCAGTGACAATGAAGTTTTGGTGTCAGTTCTTAGTATGAATCAGTTTAAACAAGATGTAAATATAAGTGTTTGACACTATAGGTTCTGAAGGGATAAGTCTTTTGTATCAGTACCTAAGCTGTATGGTATCTGAATATGCCTTATTTATCTCAATGTAACTCTATACACAGGTCAGAGTTTTGACCAGTCATCAGAAACATGGAGAGCTCTTGCAAGGGTTGTAGGACTCTGTAACAGAGCTATATTCAAACCTAATCAGGAGACTGTGCCCATCCCCAAGGTAAGAAATAAGCCCGCCAAGAGACAGACTGACAGCAATACACAATGGAATATCAGCAATCAATAAATGCATAGTTTTTTTTTTCCATTAAAACCACTGACTTACAAAGAGAGAAGTGGTGGGTGATGCTTCCGAGACTGCCCTACTGAAATTCACAGAGCTAACAATCGGGAACATCATGGAGTATAGAAACCGATTTAACAAAGTCTGCGAAATTCCATTCAACTCCACAAACAAGTTCCAGGTGAGATATTGTGGATTTGTAAACCTGAACGGTAATGTTGGGTTTTCAGGTGCATATTCTTCCCTTTGACATACAGGCTCTCTATCACATTCTTCTGAGAAATTTAGCATTTCACATTTCGTCTAAGTTTTATGTCCATTGACAACACAGTTCTCTTTACATCTGGTTATAACTTATTCTTTTCCCATGTTGGCCTGTAGTTGTCAATACATGAATTAGAAGACCCACTAGATTTGCGCTACCTGCTGGTAATGAAGGGAGCACCAGAGAGGATCCTGGAGCGTTGTGCCACCATACTTATTAAGGGCCAGGAACTACCCTTGGATGAGCAGTGGAAGGAGGCCTTCCAGACAGCTTACATGGACTTAGGTGGCCTGGGGGAGAGAGTGCTTGGTAAGTGAGAGAGCAGGGAGAGAGCATCAATTTAGGAAAGGATGTGGTCACAATGTAGCATACTTTAAGAGGTAAAGCTGCAGTGTATTCTGAAAACAGGGAGGCACTACATCTGAATAAGGGACAGAGTGACTCCATAAGAATTTCTGCTCACCCCATGTCCCCAAATTTTTGGAACAGGCTTCTGCCACATATACCTGAATGAGAAGGAGTTTCCTCGAGGCTTCCGCTTTGATACTGATCAGATGAATTTCACCACATCGGGTTTGTGTTTTGCTGGCCTCATCTCCATGATTGACCCACCACGTGCCACTGTTCCCGACGCTGTCAAGAAGTGCCGTACAGCTGGCATCCGGGTACTGAATGATGCAATGTAGTAGCAAATAGAAACCAGGGCTCATAAAAACTTGTTTTTGTATTATTGGACTTGAGGTTTTGTTCTGAGTAAGCATGGGATTTTGTAAACATTTCATATAAAATTCATATAAAAATATATTTTCACTCAGGTTGTCATGGTGACAGGTGATCATCCAATTACAGCAAAGGCTATTGCAGCAAATGTGGGTATCATCTCAGAGGGCAGTGAGACGGTGGAGGATATTGCCCACAGACTACATATTCCTGTGGAGCAGGTTAACAGGAGGTAAAATAATGAGAATAATGAGAATGGGGAGCTAGTAACATCTAGTGGCCCTTCATCACTCTACACCAGACCTCAGTAAAAGCCAGGTTCACAGACCAAATCCAGCCCACAAAGCTATTTTTACTGACTCTCACAAGCATTAGAAATAACGAATGAACGAATGAATAGTTTTATGTTCTTTGAAGATGAACATTTTGCCCACAAATCCTTCTTATTAATAAATGACAATGAATTCTAACTATATTAAATATGTAAAATGCACTGGTTTTATTGATTTCTCCAAGAATTTTCAAAAAAGGGAAAAGTAAAATCTGACAATCTGAAAATGGGACATGAAACTAATTATTAAAAAAGGCACCTGCCAACATGGAGAAGCTCAGATTTGTTCCATCACAAAAAATAGCTGCCCAGGCCTGCTCTGTACTCATGTTGCAAAAGAGCCTGGAAAGTTTATTGTGAAGTTGCATGTAGCATGCAAGTCATAAATTTATGCAAGTCATAAAATGTTTGAAGGATGAGCTCCTCAATGCTTTCAATGAGTTGTATTGTATTTACTTTTTTTTTATGAAAACATTTTACTCTAATGCTGTTTTCTCAGGGATGCACGTGCTTGTGTGATCAATGGTGGGCAGCTGAAAGAAATGTCCAGTGATGAGCTGGATGAGGCCTTAAAGTGCCACCCAGAGATGGTGTTTGCCCGTACCTCACCACAGCAAAAGCTAATTATTGTGGAGAGCTGCCAGAGATTGGTGAGCCAACTGAATCCGGCTTATTTACTCTAATCATTTACCTCATATATAAATTTAACTAAACCATTCCAATATGAATTATGAGCTACAAATTTAGTCTGATCAGATGATGCCAAAGCTGGAATAAACACAAATCACCTCTACTTTAAAAAGTGTATATTTCAGCTCCTGGTCTAAAGAGTTGTAACCGCTAATTAAGGCTTAGTTTTATGAACATTAATTTTGCAAGATTTTATAGATGTATCTATTATTCTGGTATCTAATTTTTCTGGTTCTCCTTTCTTAAAACGATTCTCACTAGGGATCCATTGTAGCTGTGACGGGGGATGGAGTGAATGATTCCCCTGCCCTGAAGAAGGCTGACATTGGCATTGCTATGGGAATTGCTGGGTCTGATGCTGCGAAGAATGCTGCTGATATGATTCTGCTTGATGACAATTTTGCTTCCATTGTGACTGGGGTAGAACAGGGTGAGGAAATGGAAATAATGTTTCCTATCTGATGTGTTTCACATGCATAATATTGAAATGTGAGGTGGTTATTCTCCCTATAATCAGTAGTACTTCATACTTTGTTACTGAAAATCTTAACATAACTTGTGAACCAGCTGCTTTATAAGATTTTAGACTGCCTGAGACATATTTATAAAATGTAGTTAAATCTGTCTGATCAATAGTTTTCTGCAGAGACTAAAAGCATGATCAACACCACTAATCAGCAGCCCCCCACTCCCACCCCCGGCTGTTTGGCAGGTTGCCCAAATGTTGTAGCTTTCTTTCACATTTCTCTTGTCTTTTGGGTAAAAACAATATAAGTGCCCAGCATGGTGCCGCATGCTTGTGTGCTTGTGTGTGTGTGGGGGGCGGGGGGTTGTTTATTAGATGACTTGATATTTTTGTTATCCTGATATTTTAAAATTAATATATCACACATATTTTTTAGATTTTGCCCCACTCTAGGTATGCTAAACCCTACCTCTATGCACTGAAATAATAAATTTTGCTGTTGAAAAAATCTACCCCCGCCTCCCATACTGCATGTTAACTGTTATCCTTTCCTAGGCCGCCTGATCTTTGACAATCTCAAGAAGTCCATTGCCTACACTTTGACCAAAAATATCCCGGAGCTCACCCCCTACCTTATTTATATCACTGTCAGTGTGCCTCTTCCCTTGGGCTGCATCACCATCCTCTTCATTGAGCTGGCCACTGATATTGTGAGTCATTGTCATATTGGTGTGTCATTGTTATCGATCTCTCTTTTTTTGTTTCTGCTTTTCTGGCCTTCAATCTAACCATCCCATTATCTCCATATCTAGTTTCCTTCAGTGTCTCTAGCCTATGAGAAGGCAGAGAGTGATATAATGCACCTGAAGCCTAGAAATCCACGCCGGGACAGACTGGTTAATGAAGCATTGGCTGTCTACTCTTATTTTCAGATCGGTTAGCATCTCTAAATAAACACAAATAAATCATACAAACTTGTCATATTTTTTCATTCAGCCCCCAATATTCAGTGTTAATTTATTTGAGGAAGATACCTATACCTATGCCTACAAGTTCTTTTGATCTGTAGATGTTCTTTGGGCTACTTGTAACTTGTGCAAGTTAAAGTAAATCAGGCCTGGGCAAAAGCTGAACCACAGAGCTATTTATAATGACGATTGCAGTTGTAAAAATAAAATAAAAGCTTTATGTTCAAATCTATGATAATGTATAGATTTTCCCCACAAGTTCTTTGTTGAGTTACAAAATAATATATATGTTAAACATGAAAAATACACTGTATTGATTTCCGTAGATATTTTTCAAAAAAGGAAAAAGTAAAATTTACCACGTCTATTATTGTAGCATTTACTGGACATGACAATAATCATTAAAATGGCCCTGCTGACATGGTGAAGCTTTGGTTTGGCCCTCCAGAGAAAATACCTGCCCATGGCTAGTCTGCATTCATGTGGCTGAAGAGTCTAGAAGGTTTATTTAGAAGTTGCACATGGCAAGTTACCAAAGTCATTTTCAGCATTAAACATTTAAAGGATGGATGTAAATTGACACATGTATGTAAATCTGTTGACAACCTTTTTATTCCCCTTCTAGGTGCAATCCAATCATTTGCTGGCTTTACAGATTACTTCACAGCCATGGCACAAGAGGGCTGGTACCCCCTGCTCTGCGTGGGGCTAAGGTCTTATTGGGAAAACACCCACCTTCAGGACTTACAGGATAGCTATGGTCAGGAATGGGTTAGTGCACTTTTTCCTTTTGGTTGACTCATTGCATGCTGCATGAATGTAGGAAAGAGCATATATATGTAGGAGGGTTAAGAGTACAAGTAAACTGCTCACCTTTAGAGTGTAGGCTACAGAATATTTTCAGGAGTATTAGAAAAAGTATCAAATGAGACATTGCTTACAATGGACAACCTACAATGTTAAGTGAATCAGTACATTGAGGTCCTTTTTTAAGTTTCAGTCTAAAAAGAATTATTGCTCTTCTGCTCCTCTCAGACGTATAGCCAACGCATGTACCAAGAGTATACATGCTACACTGTCTTCTTTGTCAGCATTGAAATCTGCCAGATTGCTGATGTCTTAATTAGAAAGACTCGCCGACTGTCTGTCTTTCAGCAGGGCTTTTTCAGGTTAGTGGAATTTCAATTGAAGCACATTCACTCTCTTAGCCATTTATTTACACATCAGAACACACCATTGATTTGTCCTTCTGCAGAAACAAGGTGCTGGTCACTGCCATAGTCTTCCAGCTCTGCTTGGGAAATCTGTTGTGTTACTGCCCAGGAATGCCTAACATTTTTAACTTCATGCCTATTCGGTAAGCTTGCTCAAGATTAGTTTTGCTTTGCACACTGTGTATGCTGTGACATTAACTGTATCCATTTACAGAATCTACAATTTATTTTAAATTGTAATAGTTAATTTTATTTTTTAGAAAATCCTAGTCATATATCTCATGCATTGACCTACTGGGTGACTTAAACTTATGAATTCATACTTAAACAAAATAATTCATCATATATATATGACATATTTGTACATATTTATGGTTTCTTATACATCTATTCCCTATGGCTTTCAGCGTTCAGTGGTGGTTTGTTCCATTGCCTTATGGAATTCTGATATTCATCTATGATGAGATTCGTAAACTGGGTGTCAGAAGATATCCAGGGAGTGAGTATATTTACATTATAATCTCCAGAATGCAAAGACGAACATCCATTATGTATTTTTATAATCCCACGCGGGCCAGCCAAATTCCACTGTTAACATATGAGTCTTTCTCTGTATTAATCATGTTTGAAGGCAAACAACCTTTTATATTTATGAATTGTATACAAAACTGTAAAACTGTATTTAGAAATAGTGTTATTTGCAAGCTGGAATGGAAGGTAAATAACGTATTTCAAACTCTGGAAAAACAAAATATAATATCAGGCAATCATTTTTATCTTATCTTGATGGTCTAGTCATTTTATCTTATTCCATTACAGTTTATAACAATCAATGAAATGTTAAATTCTTTTCTGCCAGGCTGGTGGGACCAGGAGTTGTACTACTGAATGAGAAGAACTTCATTTTTCATTTTCAGAGAAAATGTAAACACACAATTTAACAAGTAATTTACCATGTGCATACAATAGAAGAATGTGTTAAACTGAAATTTATAATATTTATATTTATGTGTAATTCAAAGGGAAAAAATGATTTAAAGAAGGTTTTTGTCTAGGTTTTAGGGAAAATAGTACATATTTAATCTATTTACATAACCACTTCTCCAGTAGAGTTAAAATGCCGTTTATATTTTTCCCCAACTATATCGATATATTCAAAAATGTCTGTAAAGTGTTTTCATTGTTATTCAAACTGCATTACTGGATTAAAGAACAAACACCCAAAAATCCCCCCCCCCCCATAATTCTATAGCAAACACCCCGGTAAAAAGACATTTTTGCACATAGTGCACACACAGCTAAACCCTAGCAAAGTAAACATCTTGTGTTTTTGGTTAAAATTCTTCTCCCAAACGGCACTGGCCATTCACCGATATATTAAAGCAATGACACCATACCAAAGCATGCAAACAATTATTTTGACAATTATTAAATACCACAATTTTTGTGTTGGGCATCGTTAACTTTCGCTATACAATAATGTTCAGTGCCCTGTGAATTTAGGCAATTCCTGTTTTCCTGATTTCCTGTTCCCATTTCAAATGTGCAAAATAAAAGGTGAAAAGAACACTTTGTGTCTTGAGTAGTTTTTGCATTTATGTCATGAGTTGCAATAAAAGAGGCTTTCACACGCTAGATCTGCAATAGATTGTAAAGCTTTCTGCCTGGCATCTGTGCCCTGCAACACAAACTGTTTTACAAAAAAGGGCACCAAATTTTAGAAATTACAGCACGGCTTTAGGGACATTTTAACAAAAAATTGCCCATGTATTGCTTGTAAACAGAAACACAAAATAGACTATATAAAAGTATTCTCATTCATTATCATGGTCATCTGAGGGAAAGGACCAGGGGAAGACACGTTTGGAGCAGGAACAAGAGGCTGGGACAAGGATGAAGTAGGGGGATGAGGCAGGGACCAGACCAAAGGAACCAGGAATCCACAACTTGGGGACTGGATGAAGACACTGAGGGACAGAAGCAAAAACCTGAGACAGGCAATAATTGAGAGAGTTATGGACCCTGACGAGAGGGGTGTCTCAGAGCCTGGGGATCATCATCTTGAGTTGGTCATTCTGTCACAGTGACAGCCGAGAAATGAGGTGACGACCCACTTGTGGCTGAGGTTTAAAAAAATAAATAAAAACAATAAATTAAAAAATATATATATATATATATTAAAGGGTTATATTGGGGCTGAATAGAAAAGGGGAAACTACAAAATAACAGGACCACAAGGGGTCAAAAAAACAAACAGAATTAGTTAATTACAGGGACTTGGACAACCAAGCAGAGTAGACACTAGGGCTGGACGATTCTGGCTAAAATGTGAATCACCATGTGATTCGCCATGTGAATTGAGATCACGATTCTCTCAAATGATTCTCCCTCTTTCAGCAAAAACAATTATTGCCCTAAAGTAAAAAAATGTGCTTTTGACAATGACTTTCAACAATAAATATACACAGCACTTGAAATATACACAGCACTTGAAAGTTTCTTGTAACAAAAATTGTCTTTTCCTTATTTTAGAGCCTTAAAGTAAATAACTTAAAATTTGTTGAACAAATTTTTCATTATTTAAATTAAAAACAAAAAAACATTGAGTTATGTGACCCTCCATCGACAAGGGGAAACACACGGGACTTAAGGGGCAAGCAACACCCGCTGGCCAAACAGGAAGGAGAAACAAAGGGAAAGGTCGGATGGGCGCCAACCCTGACACAAGTCATGTGTCGAAGCTTCGAAGTGCATATCGAGTAGGCAGGGCTATCTTTCCTGAAGCTCCGTGTCGGAGCTTGTATCGTCTTTTGCCGATAACGTAATCAATGACGTTTGAAGCTTCATGCCCACCCAATTGGATCAGGAAGTGTGTTGAATCTAGCGCGGGCTTTTCAAAGCGTGAGATGGAACTGCCATGGTTGTGGGTTTGTTGGAAAGTGGATAGTGGATTGTGGATCTGAGGTATATTCTGAGGTGGAACCAGGAAATTTTCCCCTGTTTGGGAGCATTTTGAACATTTATCCCCCGACAAGGTATGGTCTGTGTAAAAAAAAAAGAACCGCTTAAGCCCCAAAACACTTGAAAAAATATTGTTTTTGAATAAAAATGATTGATCAACTCGAATGTCAGCACAAGCATTAATCTTGTATTTCACATTCAGTTTACAGACGCATTCAAATAACCCCTATTATTCCTATTTCACATCCCTCTACACCGTTGAACATTCATATTAATTAAACTACCTCATTACACTTTTGTTACATAATATTATAACATTACTACGGAAGCCCATTTCCGCCACAAAAATAAAATGAAAAATAGTTCAGATCTCGTACTTATGACTTGGTATCTCATAATTTCGACTTTCACTCATAATTATGACTTAGTATCTGAACAATTTTTTATTTTATGTGGCGGAAAAGGGCTTCCTTCTTCCTTACATTACACTGGAGCTCATTGCTCTTAATTCTTTGGTTGATTGTGAGTGCTTCATGTCATGCATTTTTCAACCAATATACAGTATGTCCTCAGTGTTCATGTGAAGCTTCAAGCATGAACTCTTTTTTGACACAATTGACTGGAAAGTTTCGGTGCGTCTCACCATCACTACATGACACCTAAAGTACACCAGTAAAACTGCAACCTGCATAAAGGGGTCATGTTTATGTATATATCTATTTAGTGATATTTTAGAAATCATTTTACAGCCAATACTACAGTGGCACTGAGGTGCAAAACACAAACACACAAAAAGAAGATACACGAAAACAAAAAGAAAATACACAAAAACAAAAAGAGGATACACGAAAACAAAAAGAAAATACAGAAAAACATAAAGAAGATACACGAAAACAAAAATAAAATACACAAAAACAAAAGAGGACACACAAAAACAAAAAATACACGAAAACAATACCGAGCCGCCCTGAAGTGCAAGTCCAGCCAGTAAATTACAGAAATACCAATTGTTGATATCAGGAATAAAATTTCAACTAGTTGAATATGCAGTTTCTGATATCAGGAACTGACATTTCGACTAGTTCAAACTGAATTCCTGATATCAGAAGCTGGAATTATAACTAGTTAAAACTGAATTATAACTAGTTGAATCTGAATTTGATACTTGATATCAGAAATTGACATTTCAAGTAGTTAAAATTCCAACTCCCACTGAAATAAATTAGAACATCGTTTTGAATCTTACTAGTTAAAATGTAATTTCCAATATCAGGAATTGGCATTTCGGCTAGTTAAAATTGAATTTCTGATATCAAGTATTAGTTCTCTAACTAGTTGTAACTGAATTTGTGATATCAGAAATAGAAATTATAACTAGTTACAATTTAATTTCTGATATCAGGAATGTGCATTCTAACTAGTTAGAACTGAATATGTGATATCCTAAAAAAAAGAATTAAAGCTAAAACGGCCATACCAGTGTACCGTGTTCACATGCCCTTTATTTTGAATTTCGTGTTTCGTGCATTGTGGGATTTTTTTACAGTGTACTGCATTCAAAACATAGCGAGCTAACAAGAAATCCAAACTACTTGCCAGCAGATTACGTTATGATAATATTGTGTGTTTGTAAAGTATTCATAAATTACATCCTGCAGAGGAGGTGACACTGTCTGATTGGCTAAAAAAAAGTCAGAATTCAGAGATAAAAAGTCAGAATTTCAACTTAATAAGTGAGTAAGTCAGAATTCTGAGATAAATGCGTGTTTTTCTACTCTAGATGGCGGAAACGGGCTTCCATAAGATGCCAATCATGGGGTAGCTAATGACGTATTTCCATACTTTACTGGCTGGATTTGCACTTCTGGGGGGTATTCCAGAACCAGGTTATGTGACATACCCGGGTAAGTTTAAGGGTAAGTTAGTGGGTAACCTCAACTTTCGGTTCCAAAAACGGAGGTAACTTTCTGGGTATGTATGTAACCATAGCAACTTACTCTCGGTAGCAGGTTATGTTCCAGGGTAAGTTTGTTTCAGAAGGTTACTGAGCATGGCGTACCCTTTTGATTCCGATCCTGTGGACGTGGAGGCACAAATTATACGAGGTTTTTTTCACCGGGAGAGAGTTATAAGACCGCGTATTGATGTATTTTCA
>JAODKN010016323.1:0-11932 GCA_026774425.1 Petrocephalus zakoni | reverse complement strand
CCCCCCCCCCCCCCCCCCCCCCCCCCCCCCCCCCCCCCCCCCCCCCCCCCCCCCCCCCCCCCCCCCCCCCCGACCAGCATCCGGAGGTGGCTCTCTGACGCCAATGCGTGTCTGTACAGATCGACGGCTCCACGCTGCGCACCCTCTGCATGCAGCACGGCCCCCTCATCACATTCCACCTCAACCTGACCCAGGGCAACGCCGTCGTGCGCTACAGCTCCAAGGAAGAGGCCGCCAAGGCCCAAAAGTCCTTGCACATGTACGTCGCCGCCGCCCCTCTCCCCCTTCCCAGGGCCTGCTGAGTGGCGCTCAGGCCATCTGATGCGTGGGCCCTTCCTGTTCCTTAAACAGGCTTGTGACCAGTTTGCTGCATGTGATTGACTGGTTTGGGATATTCTACAGCCCAGTTTGCTTCCTAAGCTAGTGCGTTCTCAAACCCCCCCCGCTCCAGACATTTTTACTCCCTCCCATCTCCTGAAAATGTGGACTGTCTGGGAGGGAGCAAAAACATGGACTGTCTGGGCCTCGGGTTGAGACACTGGTTTAGGCAACAGCAGTGTGCTAGAAGCGTAATCTTCTGCACAGGAGAACTGTCGTTACTGTGGAAACTGCGTCAGAGGCAGGTGGCTCAGTTTCTGCTTCTGGTCCGCCCGTCCAGGTGCGTGCTGGGAAACACCACCATTCTGGCAGAGTTTGCTGGGGAGGAGGAGGTCAACCGATTCTTTGCACAAGGTCAGTCCCTCACGCCCACCACCAGCTGGCAGGCCAACCAGGGCACCAATCAGACGCGGCTGGGAGGGGCCGGAGTGTCGCACGCTATGGGCCACTGGAATTCCGGCGGTCTCGGGGGCGGAGCCAAGACCGGCGGCGACTTGCTTTGGGGCGGGGTCCAGCAGTACTCTAGCCTATGGGGACCCCCCAGCGGCGAAGACGCCAGGGTTATCGGGAGCCCCACCCCAATCAACACACTGCTTCCCGGGGACCTGCTGAGCGGAGAGTCCATGTAGGGTTGCAAACCCCCTCCCCCACCCACAAGCTGACGGGAAGCCAGAACTGGAGGGAAAGCGTAACCAAGCAAATCACGTGGCGATAATCAGTCACCGGAGGCCATGAAGCTGGGGAAATGCTCATCGCTGCTGTCCTTTGACCTTTTTCTGCACCCCGCCCTTCCTGAAGCGTTGTTTTCAAGTGTTCCAGGCCTGCATTCATGAAGAGAAGCAGAAGGATGCAGCCTCTTCTCCTTTACCATGGTGTGAAGTGTTTTTTTTTTTGTTTTTAAGAAATGATGTAAGAGAGCTGCCGTTGCAGGCTTCACATAGGCCACATCGAACTCGTGACCTTGAGTCCTGCCTCCCCCCCCCCGAACATGAACACACACACACACACACACACACACAAATGCACACAGCCCTACAGAACTGTCATTCCGGGTACGGCCGCAGCCAACGGAATGCCTGTCGTTTTTTGTTTGTTTGTTTTGTTTTTCTCTCGTTTTGTTTGATTGGTTTGTTTGTTTTCGGCACTAAGTAACATTAGCCTTAACTGCTCTTAAGTCCAGGTCGTTCACATGCTTTTTAATTACTGATGAAACAAATATGTAATTGCACAGTCTCATTTCTGAGCCATCAAATGGAGCAGAGAACAGGACCGGACGTCGGCACCCCCCCCCAACCATCCAGCGCCCCCCCAGTACCCGCCCACTGGCCGCGCTTTCCGCTTCAGTTCTTAAAGGGATTTACACTGCTGTGTCACTGTTATATACTTTTAGATATATATTATATACAGGCTGTTTTTTTTATATCTATCGCAACATAAGCTGAGATTCAGAATATTTGGGGGGGTGTGTGTGTGTGTGTGTGTGTGTGTGTGTGAGAGCGAGAGTGTTTGAGTACTCAAACCTCTGCTCTACAGAACTGTAACAAACACTTCTCTATCCATATGGCAACCTGTTGAAGGATTACCTGCTTTCCAAAATTCAAATTTCATCATAGTGGTTTTTTTTGTTTGTTTGTTTGTTTTGTTTGATTTTGTCCTTCCTTTCGTCTGATCCATCAGTGACCTCCGAGGTCCTATCGCCTGCCATCGTGTGACAACGTGCAATACAAGCCATGGGCTTACTTCCCCGCACCCATGCAGTCAGCCGAACCCCACAAGCCCGCTTTCTTTGTGGTTTTGTTTTTTAATTGACCCCCCCCCCCTCCCCCGTCCGGCCTGTTCTTTGACATTCGGAGATTTTTCTGGACCGCAGATGGCACCCCGTACCCCAGCCAACATGTACAAAGGCTCCTGTTCGCACCCCTGTGTGAGAATATGTAGGTTGGGGTTAAGGTTGGTGGTGGGGGGGGGGCTTGGATACAGCCACACTCAACAGGGACTGTACTGGAGGAGCAGGAGTGGAGTGGAGTGGGGTGGGTGGGGGGAGGCACAGGGAAACTGGCATCATACCAAATAAGAGGTGTTTCTTCTAATGCAGTAGGGGGGTCATTTCATCCGGTACAGATGTGTGAACTGAAACTGATCATAGCACTTAAGGGGAGCGAGAAGCTCACGCGGCAATGCCAACACCGAAGGGGGCGGGGCCAGGGCGGTCCTCCTGACACCCCCTTCCCATTCGTACTGTATCTCTTTCCCTTTCGTTTTCTTTGGGCCCTTCTTGGTCCAGGGACTGGGATGGACTAAAAAAAAAGGTAGCTGGATGAAATGGGGTTGGGGGTGGGGGAGGGATTTGTTTAAAAAAAAAAAACAAAAAAAAAGGCTGAATCATCTGCTATGAGGCAGCATTTGCTTTTTACGTATCTCCAAGTAAACATCACTGTTACTCCGCCATGTTTAGCCTTTTAGCCTGGAAACGCTAGACATGCAATTCTACACGGATCCAGCGGGGGGGGCTCTCTGTGCGGGCGCCCCCTCCGGACGTCATGTGATAAATTTGGCCACTGAGTGCCTGTCTGCTGTGGAGCCCGTGGCACCCTGTGCGATGTTCTGCAGCAGCGCTCCGTCCCTCCCTGCGGGTGTGCCGACTGGACTCCGGGCCCGGTAGGGGACAGCGCCGCCATCAGTACTACTGCGCCAGTGCTGGAGCTCACCTTGTCTGTCCTGCCCTGTCTCCTCACACACATCACTTTAGCTGGAAAGTTGAGACGGTCAAGTTCTGTTTTTTGTTTTGTTTTTTTTTTTGTTTGTTTTTTTGTTGTGTTCTCCAGGAATTGGCAGTGTTTTTTTGTGGTTTATGTAGCTGTACTTGTTAGAAATCTTGATGTTAATGGTTCCTTATTATTTTGTTGATGTTGTTTGTCTCGGTCTTCATGGTAGCTGCTTACCAGCCCTTCTCAGCGTGTGTGTAGAAACACTTTGGTAAGGACCGCCTCCATAACTGTGGCCCGTGTGAATGGCATGTATAGGGATTCTACGCAGCTCTGCCGGCGGGTTTTTCCCTCCATTTTTGTTTTTATTTTAAAGGTTCTGGTATCTTGAGGTGTCCCCCTCTAGCTGCTGCATCTGCTCATTGGTCGGCCTTCCTGCCCCTCGCACACTCTGGCACCGTGCTGCCTATCCCCATTGGTCAGGAAAAGGGAGACCCGCCTCCAGCCTCAAAGTCAGCTGCTGCTTAAGGACTCGGAACACTAAAATGGGCCTGAGGGCCACTTCGAGGGTCCGACAAACCTCCTTTTTATCCTGACTGATCCAGACACATGCAGGAGAGCCATCGCAGAGCCTGTGTCTATGCAAATGTGAGGGGGTGTGGCCACCACATCGCACTGCACACCCCTGTGCCACCCCCACCACAGGGTTAAATCGACCAAGAAGCTGTCACACGCCACCGCCCGACGTGACGTTAGCTGGGGGCCAGCGCGGCGTCTCATGTCCACTTCATCTCAGGGCAGGGTTAGCAGCGCGAGGACACGCCTCCTTTCTGTCCTCCGACCCCCCCTCCGTCCCGAGGAAGTGGCCCGAGGCAAGAGGTCAGCCTTTCGGATCCCGAATCGAGTCCACCTCTCACTTCTAACATAGCCCCCCTCTTTTAATATTGGGTGGCAAATTACCTTAAAATTGAGATGGCACTAGATGTTACTCAGAAGGTCATTTCTTCACACATCTCACCCCCCCCACCTCAGTACCAGAAGCTGTTGCATAGAGAGGCTTGTGTTTCCGGGGAATTGGGGGGGGGGTCCACCTTCCTTGCATTCCGCTAATGCCTGCGTGCCAACATGATGAACCCGCCCAACAATACATTTCTTGTTTTGATTCCTTTTCCACTTAAAGCGAGGGCCCTTGTGGTGTGCGTGGGCCATTGGCTCAGTGTTGCTGCCCTCCAACAGACACTGTCATAAACTCTCTAACTCTCTCACTGTCACAGGAGACCCTCATCTAGTCCCAGCTCTAAGGCACTTTGGCTCACAGTTAGCACTTCAATCATGTTGGATAACCTCGCTATCAGCTGGGGAGTTTGATGGCACCCTTCTCACCCTCCTCATAAGGCCCTGTGGGGCTTATCCTGGGTACATTTTTTTTTATTTTATTTTAAATACCAAAAAGGTTTTATTCTGACTTTTTTTAAGTGGTAAATATGAGCCGTTTCTGGCCTGGAAGCACTTGCATCCACAGCAGCTCGCCGTGCTCTGTGGGTTGGGCTGCTCGCTCGCAGCCCGCCCAGAGCTGTGATTGCAGAACCGCACATTTTCTCAGACCCAGGCCCTTTTGGGTCTTTGAGAATTTCTTGGGGGGGGGGGGGGTTCCGGAGTCAAACCTGTGAGTCTTTCTGGATATCGCCATGTGACTACATTTGGAGAATAACCACCAATACAGCAGGCCCAAGTGACACCCCCCCCCCCCCAAATCCCAATAAAGTTCTGCTGCACAGGGCCAGTCCTGCAGATCCTTCTCCTTCTCCAGAGACGAGATGCTGTATCTAATGCCCCCCGAGTTTGGCAGTGTGTGTTTATAGCTCGGGATGGGAGATGTGCAGATAGTATATGAATGAAGGGCCTGGACTGAATATGCACGTGCTGGTTTGTGTACAAATGCGAGACGTCTGCCTGAGGGTTTCATTTGCTCTTACCAGTTTTGTCCAATGTGTTAAATTCCTTTCCTGTGCAGCCCAAGCCTTGTTGTTTCTTTACAGTACACATTTCCCAGAGGAGAAAAGATCATAAACATATCAATACTATATACAAAAAAAACAAATACTTGAATCAACATGCGCCAATAATGTAATGTGAACACATTTTGTAATGATTTTGTCTGACTTAATACACTTCCAAGCTTTTTGATGGATACCAGTTTGAAGTTTAAAAAAATAATAAGGTAATTAAAAATCTAGGGGGAAATGCAGAGCGACTTGTATGTATGTTGTAAATGTTTGCACAGCGTTGCGTGTCTGTCGGTACTACAGGCGGTTTGTCTGTAAGTTCTGCTCAGTATGGTTTGTTTTCCTTTTGTCGTCGAAAATGTCGAATCATGATGGATATTATTTTCTTATGAGCTTCTAACGTTGCACTGAGTGTCCGCTGCCCCTCAGTCAGCTAATCGTACAAAGTGAGACAAAGTATTGAGGGGAGACGATGACAATTCATGTGTAAATGTTTACTCAAGGACTTCATGGGGAAAAAGACTTTTTGTTTATCTGTAAGATGTTTATCTACCTTTATAGTGGCTTTTTTGTGTAATAATCCAGCGGAGGATTATGAGTATTGCACCATTTTCTTTTTCAGGTTATAAAGGGAAAAAAATACAAAAAAATATATATATAAATAAAAAAATAAATAAAAAAAATTTGTGGCCATAGGTTGTGGAAGGACTAGAACTGTTTGCCTTTGCTCACGAAGCAAAGAATTGAAGACCACCAGAGGGTCTGTTTATCATGAGACTAATTTCAGAGGTGCCTACCATTTTTGTGTGTCAGTCATCTGCAGTTTGCAAGGCCACCTGTCGTTTACAAACATTTCTATATTCTGAAGTTCAAAAAAGTGGAATTCACTATGGGAATGTTATTAAAAAAGACGTGAGTTTTCTTCCATCAAAGGAAAAGTTAAAAAAAATGAAGACATGCTATTTTCAGAACTCTGGGATCGATCAGTGTTTTGTTCTATTTCATATTTTTATTTTTAATTTCTAAATGTTTTATGGACTGTGTTCATTTGTTTTATTTTCATGTTAAAGACAGTTTGCGCTCTATCTTGCACGCACGCACGCACGCACGCACACACACCCACACTCAAGAACTGGCTGCCTCAGGAAAGCCCAGGTTCCAGAGTACCTATTCCACGCTATTTTAATGTACATTTTTACTGGGGTAAAACAAAACAAAAATGGTAATGGGTGGGGGGGAAACAACTCCAAGCACTGAAGGTTATGGATTTCGAAGAAAAATACCTTTGTTTCTGAATCCGTAGCAGTTACATATTTACCAAATAATGGACTAAAAATGAACTCTAAAAACTGAGTGCTTTATATAAATCTATATATAAAATTGCTTTACATTTTAAACATTTTTTTTTTATTATTGACAGCAAGAGAACGTGCAGCTGTTGTGTGTTACAGCCTTGTGTTTTCATGGTGAGGCCCTTTCCTGTAAAGGTCAGGAATGTCGTGCATTACTCGGTCTCTCTCTATTCCTCTGTTCTCCTCTGTTCTTCTGGCAGGTATTAAAAAAATATATTATGAAGATAGATTTGGGATTCTGGGACGAAGAAGATGAGAAGCTGGTTTGAAAGGATCATGATCTATGCACGTGGGGGGGGGGGTGTTGTCGGACCTGCTTCTCTCTCGGAGGCTGCACGGTTCCACATCGTCCTGTGACGCGACATCGTACTTGTGCCCCCCTCTCCTTCCTCCTGCGTTACATTACCATGCTGCGTACTCCCAAACCAACGAGTCCCTTCTCGTTTTGCTCAGCACTGTGGGTTTTTGGGACAACCCATGACACTTTTTTTTTTTATTAAAGGGTTATTTCGTTTTGTTTTTATGGGAAGGAGGTGGGGCTGAAGTTGTGCTTTTTGCCTTTTTTAATATTTAGGTAACTGTCTGTATTGAGACTTAGGAAAAAAAAAAAACATTGGTCCCCCCCCACTCCTCATAGAATGTGATTGTTAAGGACATGCATCGGAGAAAAAGAAAGAATCATAACTGAAGCTTCTTTTGAACTATTAATAAATCACTTTTTTTTCCCTTGGCTGTTAAATGTTTCCGTTGCTCTCTGCCTCCGTCTTGTCTGACATTTTATTGATTCTGTCGCTCTGTTCGGTTGTAATAGCTATAAGGCTGTAAGTCTGACTTGGTTCATTTCTGGGACCAGCAGCCTGCCCAGTCATGGGGCTGAACAACAGCAATATATTAATATAGAACCTAAAGCAATGGAGATAGTTGGACCAGAAAGCAAAATTTTATTGAACAAAGTTTCCAACAAATTTACAGCTTGAAACAAAAAATGTAGCATTTGTAGAAATGATCACTTGTGGTGTTCATAGTGAGTTTCTATGTAAATAACAAAGCACTGCATCTCTTACATGAAAATGTTCAGAAAACCATAATGCCTCCGAATGAATTCTTGAGGCCATGTCATCAGGTGACCACATTAAACCAGATGCCCTCTCACATCCTCACATGCTGAAATGGAGGATCTCTCTTTCCCAATAGAGGTGTCCCAACTGTGGGAGATGCCTGACTAATAACGTGGTTTCTAACCACAGGCACAGTAGGCCACATGATGGCTTAGACTCCTGCGCTCTCCTCAAACCACTAGAACGCAACATGGAGGTAGGGCAGGGGTGTCAAAGTCCCGCGTAGCTTAATTCTTTCCCTGTTCCACCACAAATGATTGAGTTGAAGAGCCGTGTGGTGATTAGCACAATGAGCCCATAATGTGCAGGGCTCCTGCCCTCCAGGACTGGAGCTTGAAACCCCTGAGGCTGGGTATATAAATGGCTTCAAGAATATCAAGAAGTGTTTAGAACAGCTGGCCCATCGTCACTGAACACGTTAAGGCCAAGGCTACAGGACTGAAGAGTACTTTCATCGCAATGTTGGTCAATGTTTGAGTAAATTGTTGTGGAGATCAGTCCTAGCAAGAAACTCACTCATGTGGACCTTTAAAGATGAGAGAAAGTGGGGAGAAAAGTCAGCTATCCAACGCCTGAGTCCCGCTGTCCTCAGGCACACGCGAGCCTACCCTTGGGGTCACATAGTGGTTTTCCTGTGAGAGCTTCACATAGGGCTTGTCATATATCACAGCGTCTACTTCCTCCAGATGCGAAGGATTCAAGTGTCGGTGGAGATTTTTGTCTTTCTCCGGTCTCATGGCTGTCATGTCTTCATAAATAGGAAGTGGTTTTGACGGTTTACTAGGACGACACGCCTTGCTCTGAAAATGAGAAGCGAAAAAGGGAAACGCATTTCATAAAGTGTCAGTAAGTGAAACATGGCGTAAATATGCAAGCCGGAATTGGACAGTAAAGAGGCTGCATCACAGAATCGGGCCCCTGGACTTATCAATGGTTTGTGTCCAGGCAGGGGAAAATGGGAACGCCGAGATGTTAAACTCACACAGAGAGCCACGGCAAGGCCAAAGATGAGGATGAGGAAGAAAGCCGTGACACCGAAGATGACGTACAGCAGGAAAGAGTAACTGGAACAACTGCAGGGACTGTCTGTGCCAAAACCAGACATGACAAACTTGAGCTGAGCATTGAGCTGCCCCCATCTCTCATCACATGAACACAAACATCTCTGAGCACAGACAGCACAGGCTTTGAACCACAACTGCTCCAGGGACACTGGTTGACTCTATGCTCAAAGTCTTGCTCAAGGGCCCACTGATGACATGGTGACTCTGCCAGCCGTGGGATTCCAATCCACAAGCGTCCCGGAATGAATGCAGCTCTCCACACAACACTTCTAGAAATTCTCTTAATTATAGACGTATTCTACACACAGACCAGACAGATCACAGCACAGAAGAGTGTGGATGATGTGTTCTTGGATAGAGTGGCATACAGCAGTGATATAAGTGATGGCAATTAGACTATCAGAGCAGAACTATGCTTCACAGAATACCGACTTGCCACCATGTTCAGGAGTTTCTAGCCCTGCAATAACTGATATGCCACAGTTGACCTATTTGTAACATGCTGTTTAGCACAGAGAAGCCACTCACCTGCTTTTTCTACAAAAAGCAGATACTCGACCTGCCCGTTGATAAGAATCGTACTTGAATTCCCAATGAAAAACTCGCAGGCATACAGACCACTGTCGTTGTGGATCAGAGACGAGATGGTCACATTGATCTGATGTGCACTCATATCCTCGTGGATGTCAGTTCGGCCCTGAAAGGAAGTCTGCACCGTTGGCTTATCACCACGAAAGATGAATACAACCTCCATCGCCAGTGGGCACTTCCGTTTCAGGTAGAAGCCGATGGGAGGCTGACTTTTGTCTTTAGAATTGCAGATGAAATCCACGGATCCGCCTTTGTGCACGCTGAGATACTGTATGTTCTGGGATGCTAGAAATGGGAGCATTACAAAGGGTGAATTCTAGCAGATTGGGGGGGGGCAACTCTCCCCTCCCGCTGGTGCCCCAGAGTGCCCTATTGATTGCCCCTCAAACGGCAAGAATAAATAATTTAACCCTTTCATGCAATCATGTATTATAATGTGCCCTCTAAGGAAAAGGAATTTGATGTGTCATAATGCGAGCCCTTCTAGTAATGTGGAGTGCCCATGTTGTGAAGTAGGTGACCTGTTTGTTATTTATTTAGCTAGCCCCCGCCCTTTTAACATCCTGAGTTTGCCACTGTTGGTGGAACAAGAAGTCTATTAAATTGCTATATAATAAAAGTAAATGACTGTGTTAAAAAAAAGGATAGGTCTATTTGAACAGACCATTTCAGGATACATATTAAGAACAGTTGTATTAATTAATTCAGCCTCCCTTTTACTAATTTCACGATAGTTATGATTCCTTGCTTTTAATTAATAAAAGTTTTCAGTCGTTACTGGAGTAAGGGTGGAAGTAAAAATACATATAAAGAATTAAGAAGTGACGTGATTTAGGACATCTTTCGGAACATTTCTGAGAGGTTCAGTGGAGATGGAGCCATTTCATCTGGTCACGTAGACAACAGAAATGAAACTTTCACAACCGATTTCACGTCGCTTGAAAAAAACACCGCACTGCTGAATAGAATAAAAGGATAGAAGGGAAATTGTCGGGGTTTGTAAAGCAAGCCGAGTCATTTTGTAATTAAAAAACTGATTTTGTTTATAAGGATTTCCGCTAATACTTATTAGCAGCAAAGTGGAGCATTTTTAAAGCATAAATAACTATTAGGGTGAATTTCCTGCATTGTAAGCAAAACAGTATGAGTCAGGTTCATATCAGCTATTAAAGCTGGCGCATTACCCGGGGATGCACGAGCATTTGGCCTCATGACGATTATGCATACTTAGTAGTAGTGTATGGGTTTTAAGCTCGGCTAAGGTGCATCGAACGAAAAAAAGTTCTGCTGGATAGTCAAGGTCCCCAAAATGAAGTGAAACGAGGCGGAACTCACACGAGAGTGTCAGGGGAATGGCATGGTTTTAAATTAAATAAAATGTAATTAATTAAATTAATGATTAATAGTGGTTAGCTCTGCTGCCTTACACCTCTGGGACCAGGGTTCCACGCCATGTGTGGAGTTTGCATGTTCTCCCCGTGTCATCGTGGGGTTTCCTCCGGGTACTCCGCGGTTTCCCCCCACAGTCCAAAACCATGCCGAGACTAATTGAAATCACTAAACTGCCCATAGGTGTGCATGTGTAAATGAATCTGTGATGTGTAGGTGCCCCATGGGTTGTTTCCTGCGGACCGATGGATGCATGGACGGACATTCTAAAACGCTTAACGCGAAAAAGCTTAATGTGGCAAAAAGTACCAAAACAACGACAAATAATCACCAAACTTCTCTCAGACGTATCTGACAATAAACACTTATACCTGGTAAAAAATCAAAACCGAGATCCTGGGAATATGGAATTTATCTCACGTTAACCTTCTACTTGGCAAAAGATCGCCTTTTCATTAAGCCGCATTAAGTCATTTCCTTATAATGGGCATCAATAGAGAGGAAAAGGCTCAACGTAATATAAAGTTTGAATTCCAAGGATTGGTCATTGTCTCGGTACCTTAAGCCCCGTTAAGCTTTTTCACGTCTTTAATTCGAGGGGGGGGGGGATAGATCACATTTTGGATTTTAAAAAAGACTGGTTCGATCTGTTCACTTACATCTCAAAATGGTCACATTTTTTTCTTCTTTCCAACGAAGTTGTTTCACCCCAGTAATCTAATTGTATTTGTTCCGCCCGAATAGGTTCTCGCTTACCTGTATCGCGGGTCATGCCGGTTTGCGCAAATGTTAATGTAATCGTTATCGTAAAACAAACGTAGAAGGCAAGCGATTCGACCCCATACAACATACTGGGGAAATCACAACGCACAACTGACATCCGATAGGACGTCAGCTGTATTATAATGTCCTATAAACACAGACCAACGCAAACAATACAGTAAATAATGAAACTGGGGGAAAGGACTTACCGAAAACTAGGGGTGCCATGACTAATATCGGGATCGTAAAATGACAGGCCATCGTGACTGCTCACTAAGGATGGTTTTAATGAACAGCGATGGTGCTGATCCGCAGATGAAGAGGCGCGACCACTCTGCTGCGCTTTACGCAAAACTGTGCCTGACAGGCGTGGGCGCAGGTCGAGGGAGCGCAAGTGTGTGTAACAGGCGAAGGCTGTCAGCAACCCCACCTCAGGCGGATAGGCGTCTGCACGCAAATCACGGCACAGATCCCAGCAGCCTTTACTCTCACCATGGGCGTAGCTAGGCCATTTTTAGGGGGGCTTTAGCCCCCCTAACATTTGTACTCAGCCCCCCTAAAAATTCT
>JAODKN010016321.1:0-11972 GCA_026774425.1 Petrocephalus zakoni | reverse complement strand
ACGGAGGAGAGGAACCAAAAACTCCCAAGCAGGGAGAAAAAAAACCTCTGGGGGTCCAAGGTCAACTGGCTGCCCAAGCCCCCTGGGCATGCTAACATTACAGTCAATGATGATGATGATGACATTAACAATGGTGATGTTAATGATAGTGGTGATATTGATCATGATGGTGACATTGATGATGATGATGATAATGATGATAGTGACGTTAATGATGATGATGGTGATGTTAATGATAATGGTGATGTTAACGATGATGGTGACGTTAACGATGATGATAGTGACGTTAATGATGATGATGGTGACGTTAATGATGATGATGATGATGACGTTAACAATGATGATGATGGCGATGACGTTAACGATGATGACGTTAATGATGATGATGATGATGACGTTAACAATGATGATGATGGCGATGACGTTAACGATGATGACGTTAATGATGATGATGATGCCTTCTCAGGGTACCTCTTACATGGACTGTGTATGTGTCTTCCTAAATGGATGCTTGAGTATTTAAATACTCCTTAAAAAAGGACTGCATTGAAATGTAATACATGCTTCTTATTTTGAGATTTTTCTGTGTGCTGAGATTTTAGTGGCCATAGGAGGGCGCTTTTTATTTACATTTCATCCTCAGTTAAACACACTTATCCAGTAAGTGAAGAAATGCTGCTTTTATGCCGTTCTGGTCCATGGAATTATGGCTGGCAGAAGTAAAAGGAACACCTCATGCCTAGGTGCAGGTTAAGAGTGCGATTACCTTCGGTTAACGTGGCCTATAAATCTAAATAAAAAACAGGCCTCCAGGAGGCCGAGCATGCAGGGCACACAATTAGTGTCTGGCTCGTTAGGGCCTTAATGACCCAGGAATTCCACCAGGCTGCTGGTGATGGGCTGCGTGCACTAAATCAGGGCTGTGCACTCTGAATAGCACCCGACCACCAAACCCACAGAAATCCATAAAATGGGCTTAATGTATGAAGGTGGTAATGAAGCGCTGTGTGTTTTGGAGGGTGTGCTTATGGCTGCCACGGCCCACAATCCCGAGTACAAATTCAGACACTTATACCACTTCTACTCATTTGGTTTTGCTGCTTGGTACTTATTTGAGGGAGCTATGTTCCTACACATCATCTATAGATCGTTTCAAGCAGCTCGATCTCCTGGCCCTTCCAGGATCTGTTACCTCATCTGTCTTCTTGATCATCTCTGCCTGTGGCCAGAGGCTTGGCCCAGAGGTGTAGAGAGAATAGTCATGATTTTAGATCAGATCTGCTTGATTTGCACTTACAATCCCTGGGGTCAAGAACCAGCCTTCCTGTGCTCAGGTTCCTGAAAAGCACTATACAAATTTCATGTATTATTATTATTATTGATACTTCTAATAATAATGAATAAAGTGAAGGGCCCTGCAGCGTGCACGTGGGAGGCCAGCACCCTGGATGGGGCACACGGCTGGTTCCAGGTCACTCTTCATGTTTTTCTGTCTCACGCTGTGTCCTTCCTGGCCAGGATGTTCCCTCCTCTTCCTGGGATAGGCTGTGGGCACACCGTCACCCTGCTCTGGAGATGGGTGGAAGCTTATAATAATATTAGTCATATAGAAAATTCTTGACAGACCCTTTTGTCAAATTTTTTTTAGACTGTAATTTTGCACAGAAATATTTGTAAATATCGTTGCACTTTATTGTCATCGTGTCATTGTAGAACAGCCCTGTGTGCCCTTCATGCCCCTCGGGGTCAAATAAAGTGTTTTTAATTTAATTTAATTGAATAGATGCCAGCTTCAGTCAGCATCTAAAGCGGGGGGGGGGGCAGCCCATCGCTGGTCTGTGGGAGGGGGGGCTCTTTGTGGTCCAGCCCCGGAGACCAAGTTCTGAGCACAGCCCTGCTAACCTCAGCTTTCCTCATTACCTATGCCCACTTGCCTGTGTCTGGTTCTCTTTTTCTACACACACCTTCCCGGACTCTCCCGGGTGAGCTTTGGCGATATTCCGGAGCTGGTTTTGTTGTGCCCCACCTGACATAACTGTATTAGTTGAGGTAGAGTTTGGAGTTTTTATTATTTTATATATAATAAACACAGCTGCCGAGGAGACGCAACACAGGCCTGACACAGGCCCAGAGGAAGATGCAACGCCAGCCTGACAGAGCTGCAGAGGAGACGAAACACTGGCCTGACACAGTCTCAGAGGAGACGCAACACTGGTCTGACACAGCCACGGAGGAGAAGCAACGCCAGCCTGACACAGCCACGGAGGAGAAGCAATGCTGGCCTGACACAGCCACTTAGGAGACACAACACCAGCCCGACACAGCTGCAGATGAGACGTAATCAGAGATGGGCCTTTCTGGTCAGGTCAAGGTACAGTTCAGAGCTTTGAGGCCACCATCATGCTCCGTATTCCATTAGAGGCGTATAAACAAAGAGCCAGCTGCCAGCTACAGCACAGGGCTCAGATAAAACGCACTGCAGTGCATCATTGCAGTGCATCATTGCAGTGCACAGGCTCTTTAGCTCCTGGCTCATATCTGACCACACACAGAATCCTACTCGTAAAAGAGTTCTTATTCTTATTCTCCAACTCAGGTCCTCGGATCAGTCAACCCCATCAGAAGCTATTGCTGATAGGGTTAGGGATTACCTCTCAAGTCATCCCACCCTGTCCCAAACCGTAACCCTAACCCAAATTCCAACTATAACCCTGTTCACGGGGTGAAAAACCATACTCTGCATCTTAATATTAATGAATACTTAATTAGCTCACGCATTTCAGACTGTGAACGAACAACCAAGGGGATTAAAGCTGCATGTCTCTGGAATGAAGGAGAATTTATTACATAGCGTGTTGATGATTTACAAGCTGTGGTTCTGCTTCAGAGTAACCACAGTGTGCCTGGCTGTGTTAGCATTTCAGGGCTAGGGCCTGGTCTGTGAGACACCTCTGGCCCTTCGGGAACTGCTCAGGGTCCTGCAGCCTACCAGCTGACATGGCGGTGGGGCGGGGGGGGGGGGCGTCCCAGGCAGATCCCGAGGGCCAGGAACATGCCCAGCACAGGATTCTGCATGTCTTTTGCCTTGAGATGTCTACAGGAGTCACCAACTGCCCCTCCACATTCTGGTAAATAAGTGTTAATCCTCCTCAAAGTACAGTTTGCACTGATTACTATTCTGCCCATAGCATTTGGGTAACTTTATCCAAGACCATTAAATCCACAATAATTGAGCTTGATGGGTTGTTTGTTTGTAACCTTTTCACACAGTTAAAAATCACATTTCAGATTTGATATAAGAAAAGCATGTGAGATAAGTCTCACTTTTGTGCAGTTAAACATTTCTCATCTGGAATTTCCTGCACACAGAACATCAGGTTTCTCTAATTATTAATCCATCTCTTCCGAGCAATGACAGAATGAATGTGCTGTTCCTGGTAAATTCCTGCATGCACCCTGCAGCTTACAGCCTGCTTCCTCTGACACTCCGAATTATCACTGTTTCTAGTTGTGACTGTCTATTAATGGCTAAATGTTTTTTTATTGTGTAAATGTGTGTTGTGCTGCTGGAAACTAGCAATTTGCTTCAGGATTAACAAAGTTTCTATGCATTTATGTATGAATGTACCATCTATCTATCTATTGTCCCCATTTCAGCACTGAAAGACGCCCTGTCTGTCACTCCTACTGGGTGCCAAATGGGGATCCAGGCTGGGTGACTTAATTAGGCGGAGTGACCCCCCACCCCCCAGGTCACCTCCCCGGGTAATGGTCATGAAGTTTTCTGCCAGCAGGCTGCCTTCCCTGAACCTGATGATAGAGTCCTGATCGGCGGGGTGCTCTGGCGGGGCCCTTAGGCTTCCTCCATGCTGATTTGTGTGGTTTATGTGACTGAGAACGGTGGGGTGCTCTCGGGGGCTCGGTGGCTCTCTCCTGTGAGCTCTGATGGGGCCCTTAGGCTTCCTTCATGCTGATTTGTGTGGTTTATGTGACCGAGACTGCCGGGGTGCTCTCGGGGACTCGGCCGCTCTCTCCTGTGACCTCTGATGGGCCTTAGGCTTCCTTCATGCTGATTTGTGTGGTTTATGTGACCGAGACCTGGCGGGGTGCTCTCGGGGACTCGGCCGCTCTCTCCTGTGAGCTCTAAACTGCTGTTTGTCAGGGGCAGCAACATAAAAGGCAACCAAGAAAGTGTCGCACGTTTTATAATACATGCCCATGGGGGCAGTGTGGGGTTCAGCGGGCTGGGATTCTGTGCCTGTCAGCTGGAGGCTGCTGCTTCAAATTGCAGGGTTGGCAGAATGATGTCACCGTTGGGCCCCCGAGTGAGTATTTAGTGTTTTATCTTTAAAGGAGACGGCAGAGAAAGGAAGTGAGTGAAAAAGCACGATGCTCTTGTCGAAATGTGCCGAATAATTGAAACATTGGAGAGTTCCCTGGCCTGGCTTGCCATGCGTGCTGCCCATAATGCAGAGTGGGGCTGAAGCTTCCACTTCAGGAGCAGGGAGGGCACCTTCTGCTGCTCTCTTTCCTGTGAATCTCCAGGTCTTCAGGCCCTCCTCTGCTTCCTGCCCATCCTGCTCCTCTTCTGTTTGCTCTGGCTGCTCTCTCTGGCCGGGGGGGGCAGCAAATCTCTCCCTTCCTTCCCACCTTTCCCTTCGTGACAGATTCCTGGATTTGGATATCTGACCGTGGCTTCCAAGCCAGGTCTCTGAGATGTGTGGGGTGCTGTCTGACATGATAGGCAAAGGAGCAGATGATACACCCCCACCTGAGTTCCACGGCAGCACTAGCTGCCTGTTACCTTCCAGCAGGGACATATTGTTTCCTGCTGGCCACTTAATGGAACTTTCCAATACTATGTACTTATTTTGACTTTAATTCTGGCTTAGTCACTGAGTTATACTGTATATAAAAGTACCTCACATTCAGATGAGCCCTAGTCATGTGCTAGAGTCACATTTTCAATTGGTTACAAACCCTGTGTTTACCTCAGCAGGAACCCCGGGGGTGTGTCTGATGTTAAAATGACCCATCTAAGCAGAAATTGCTCACAGCTTCTGCTGGTCAATAACAGCTGCCCGGAGCCTTTCAGAGTAAAGGGGGAGAAGCCGGAAAAGAGCAGCGCGAGCCGTTAACGTGAAAAGAGAAGATGGATGGCTTCAATCCAAACGCGGAGGTGGATTTACAGTCCTGACCCGCCGTGCTTCAGCTCCTGGTGATCGTCATCCGTTTATGGCCACGGCAAACATGCGGCTGGCCAATGAGCGCACAGCTTCACTTGCTGGGTGTTTGCACAAGTCGGGGCCACTTACATCACATCTCCACTCAGCACACAAAAACAACATTCATCGCACCAACAGCAACTAAACTCAGCGTGCACTGGAACCACTGCCAACCCATCAGGCTGGTTAATAAGAATATAAGTCAGAAATAAATTAGTTTTAAAGACGACAGATCAACTTCAAGTACAATCTGTCACACAGTTCAGATACAGGCTCATGTTAGAACAACACGGTGTGCTTTAGCCAGAGCTCCAAGGAGCTCCCAAAACACACCACGCTGTTTAGCATATGAATCTTAAATAATACCTCAAATATTATATCAGGTGTTTTGTAATTTGTGCTGCTGTAATGTAAATGGAGAATAATATCTGACAACAAAATTTAGATGTGAAAAACATGGGTTTATAATGTAGCTTTAAGATGGTATTTCATTAGATGTTTGACATTTCCACATTCATGGTCTTTACTTGACAGCAGAGGTAGAACTGATTTACACTTTTGGAGTCTTGTTACAGGCTTTTGAGGAATGGCCTGTAAATGCATGATTCTCTGCTAAACAAATCCATGTGCTGTGTGAGCTAATTAGCAAAAGTTATTTACAGCTTTACTATAAATCACTGAATTCAGTAAAAGAGCACAGACAGAAATCTATGGCTAGTCCTGGTCATGTTCTATCCTCTTGATGTGTGATAGTAGCAGTGTCCCCGTGTCCGTCTGACTGCTCTGTTTTAGTTTCTGTGAGAGATGTCACACTTTCACATAGCAAAGTCTGCAGTGGAGCACCACAAAACCACCAAGGTTTGGGGGTCTCTGCTGGCCGCAAACACTGCATATTAAATTAGCAGCAATGTCCTGCTAACCTGCTAGCTAGCTACTATATTCTGACTATGTTCATGTAACTTTTGAAACATCTGAGTACCGACACGAGGACCCAGCACATGGAGCTGCAGTTGCTAAATCCCCCAACCCCCCATCACCATGTCACCATGCCCCCGGGCTGCACAGAGGTCACGCTGACCTGTGGTAAGTAAGCAAGCACCACCCACACTGCTGCTAACGTGCAAACTGCCTGAGCCCCAGGCTCCACAGCGCCCCCCTCCAGTGGCAGCAGGGATAGTGTCTTGTCTGCCAATGTGGGGCTGTCCCCCTCCCCCATAGCCAGAGGCCATCTGTCTCCAGACAGAAAAGGACTTGCCCAGTTCCAAAGTCTAATTTATGGACTTCACTAGTTATTTTGCGACACACTCAGGGACTTTCTTCCACAAACCCATCCATCCATTTTCCATAACCACTTATTCTGTTCAGGGTTGCGGGGGGTCTGAAGCCTATCCTGAAGGTTATGGGCACAAGGCAGAGAACAGCCCAGTATGGGGAACCAGGCCACAGCAGGGTACAAGGCAGGGAACCACCCAGGATGGCGCACCAGGCCACAGCAGGGCACAAAGCAGAGAACAGCCAAGGATAGGGCACTAGGCCACAGCAGGGCACAAGGCAGAAAACAGCCCAGGATGGGGCACCAGGCCACAGCAGGGCACAAGGCAGAAAACAGCCCAGGATGGGGCACCAGGCCACAGCAGGGCACAAGGCAGGGAACAGCCCAGGATGGGGCACCAGGCCACAGCAGGGCACAAGGCAGGGAACCGCCCAGGATGGGGCACCAGGCCACAGCAGGGCACAAGGCAGGGAACAGCCCAGGATGGGGCAGCAGGCCACAGCAGGGCACATTCATACAGACACACCTACTGGCAATGCGGTAGCTCCAATAAGCCTCAGCATGTTTTTGGGCTGTGGGAGAAATGCTGGTCCCAAGGGTGTGAGACACCAACGCCAACCACTGCATCAGCCCCATTCACACACATTAAACATATATACACATTAATATACACATTAATATATACATTTATATACACACATATACATTTCTTGTTCATTATCAGCATTTCAGATTTAGTTTTTCTGAGGGTTCCATGCAGCATTCAGAGAGTCCCGTGGTGTCACAGAGTGATATTCTGACACAGTGTGGGTGTTTAATATGCCCTGCGTGCGGATCCTGGGTCCTCCTAAAAACACCCCTCACTGAAAGAAGGCTCTGTGGCACACTAAAGATGATTTACTGCCCACTACCAACATATGGTGCTCTTTACAGAGCTCTAAAGTCACCCCAGCAGAATGCGTGTTCCGGGCTCTTCCAGGGCGGCATCCCATTCGGAGACGCTGATTACACTCTCTGGAGATTTACTGCTTAATGAGCCACTTCAAGGGGCTCTCGTACACCGTCGCCTGGCTACAGGCCCCCATATTGGTGGGACACATTTGACCCCGTATGAAGTGTTGAGCTGGACATCCAGAGACGCTCCGTCTGAGTGTCTGTAACCAGAGGGGTTCCAGGCTGCCCCCTGCAGTGTAGGGGCAGTACGTGTCAACATGGAGTGTGATCATTCAAATATTGAAGGAGATGCGAGTGTCTGAGGGAAAACCACCACTCATGCTCAGCCAGCACTGGACACACCCAGTCCAGCCATTACCTCTGAGAATTTAAATCTATCCTGTCTTATGATCACACCGTGCATCAGCCTTTGGCCTTGGCCGCAGCTCCACGAATCACTCATAAACTCATCCTCTTTCATCCAACTGCTTAATTAAAACAGAAGAAGTATTTACTTAACAAACATCAAGAACTCATGTAACGTAACAGACATGGCTTATTGACTGGCACTCAATCTCTTTACATGCTCGGGACTTGGTACCCAGGTTTTGGAACCTGGAACCCAGTCTTCGGAACTTGACTGGTACCGAGTCAAGAACCATGACATCCATCCATTTCCCAGAACCGCTTATTCTGTTTGGGTCCTATCCCAGAGGCTATGGACATTTTCAACCATAACACATGATTTGAACCCACAGAACTTACCTGGTGCTGTCACTCAAAACCTCAAAAACATAATAACAACAACAACAATAACAACAACCACAACAACAACAACAATAATAATAATAATAGTAATAATAAAATCTCTAAAATAACCAATAAGAAATGGGGTAAAATCTGACATCACACCCACCAACCTGTTGTGGACTTCTCCAAAAAGCACCTTGAGGTTTCCATGGCGACAGTGCAAGTGCTTTGTGAGTTTATTTGTTGCACCGCAGATATCGGATCCCATCTGCTGGTGATTGTCATAGTGCCATCTTCTTTTAGTTCTAGCTTACTCCGAAGGACATTCCCAAAGCATCTTGCGGAGCAAGGCATAAGGGAGAATGACCCACACCAGCCAGAGCTTGTCAGGAAACCCTAAACATTATGTCCTTATAATAGGCATGCATTTCATATCTGAAATAGTCAAAAATGCTGTAGTTTCATTTAAGTAAACCGATGCTGGCCAGAGACTCCCAAAGGCAGGCAGAATCTCACATGGTTAAGTGAATAACATTCCTACAATATCTAACAGAACCTTTATGCCAAGAACAGCCTATGAGTTCAGCAAAAGGGAAGGGAAGGGTGGGCCTGCAGACAGGAAGGAGCAGATGCATCTCCAGAGAGCGGCTGGAGGCTGAAGCACGGCTAGCTGGTGGATGGGGCTTCCCCATCACTGCACTCGGGGATGTGCCGTTTAAGCTGACCTTCCCGCAGACAGCCATGCTGATGATGATGATGGTGAGGTCAGTCCTGCATAAGGCTGTTTCAGCTTTTAAAGCTTCACTGAATCACTTCAGCGTGTACGGTGCCTTAATGGTCACCTCACACCTCCAGGGTTGGGGTTTGACTCCCATCAGCAAGCCCCGTGAGGAGATGTCACCAGGCTGGTAGCAGTGTGTCATCTGGATGTTGGTGTGGTAGGTGTACAGAAAGCGTCATAAGACACCAAGGGATCATTGTTGTTATCAGGACCGCAGTTAAACAATTAAAGATTTTTCTTTCCAGGAAGACAGACACAAAGACCGTTGACTCCCATCAGCACGATTAGACCACATGAGATGGCAGCTGGCCAATAATGGCATGTGGCTGTCCGTTTGCTCCATGCAATAAATATTCTTTGTCCCTGGGGTATGAATTTATTAATGTGTGTATTTTCTCAGGTGTGTAACAACTATATGTCTTATTCTCTTTCTGAATGATTGTGTCATTACACCATGTGCCCAGCCTCCCATTTCACACTGTCCTGTGTTCTTGTACTTTCAGGCCTGTGAAAACCCTCCCCTGTCTCTCACTGTCTGTGTGCTGCACCGTGGTCCAGGGGGGATGTTATCCAGTGCTGCTGTATACCTGTACACCAGTGGCATGGCAATGAAGCCCACTTGACTTTGTCATCAAGGACTGTCACTTGGATGCAGGTACTCAGCATCACACTCCCACCATGACAGGGCATTTTTATAAGTCTGCTCACTTTTTGCTAAAAATTATCCCCAGGAATAGTACTTGCCTAATAATTTGATTGTATAATAATGTGATTGTAAAATAAGGAACTGTACTCATGCAACACAGGCAGCAGCCACAGGTACACATTTTGAAACCCTGAATATAAGACCACGGATTTGCGCTTCATAAAATTAAAAGATCACTGTGACATTTAAGTATGATTACTTTTTGGATATAGATTTATCTATGCCTACAAATCAAAAGCACATTAGCAGTTACAAGCAATACAGAAATATGCAAATGAAAGAAGGTCACTGAACTCAAAATGTTCAACATTACTGACCCTCAACTCATCTAATAAATTAACAGTAGATTCAATGCACAGTAGCATTATGAGTACTTATGAGTAGCATTATGAGTACTAAAGTCTGCCATATGGTAATGAGAAGAAGAATAGGACCACCGAGGAAGGTCAGAACATGAGTGTCATGGGAGATAGATGCAGTTCGCTCCTGGTGATATGGCATGAAAGTCATAACTCAATAACACTACTAGCAGTCGGCCTGCCTGCACTTCCCTGAGTTAATTGGTTATATTTGGCAATCAGAGCTGTAACAATAGCATCTTATCAGAGCATGACAGCTTGTTTATCTTCAATAAATATGGCATAGATTAAACATCTGTCTCTCCTGTCACACAGACACTAAGCTACAGCCAAGGCAGAAAAACCGCACACTTCAAAAAGCACTTTGAGCGCACGCAACTTATACACTGCCCTTCTGCAGCATGGCCAAGTGAGGTAATAATAAGTGATCCCCATGGGGAAATTCTCTTCTCGCCTCCCCCAACCTTGTTCTCCATGAGAGAACGTTTGGCCGTGAAGGGCAGCCACCTTGTGCAGCACCCAGGGAGCTGGGGGTTAAGGGCCTTGCTCAAGGGCCCACAGACACACTGAGGCTGGGCTTGAACCCGTGGAATGCCACATCCACAGGCACAACGTTTAACCCACTGAGCCACACTCTGCCCAGCTTCCTCTAAAAATGATCCCCCAGGAATAATACGTGCCTAATAATTCTGCACACAGTATGATTGTAAAATGAGGACTATACTTATGCAACACCCTTGCAACTGCACTGTGCAATACATAGAATTATAATCATTGGTATTAAGTGGTTATATTTTTCATTTCAATTGACATTGAACCAATATAGGTATGTGAATGAAAATGAACTTGAACCCTCTTTTTATGTGATTGTGGTGATAGACAAACTCTAAGTGGTAAGGCCAAAATGATATGAACACGTCTTGAGGTTAAACTTGTCATGGTCTGATTATCTTCAGTCCAGTCATAGCTTGTCTCACAGGAAGGAGACGAGGCCGTCTCTCCTCTGGTGTGTGACCCCGGCATGTGTGTCCATCCATAATGCAGCATTTGCAGTATAGATAAGCTAGTCCAGAATAAACCTCGGCTGTGCACCGCCTTCATGAATGGTCATCCAAAGACCAGGTTCTCCTCAGGACTTCCACCATACGTGAGAACATCCAGAAATCAGTCTCTCCCCTGGATTTCCACCAAATGTGAGAGCATTTGGAAATCAGGTTCTCCTCCGGACATCCACCATAGTGAGGACATCCATCACATGGGAAGTCATCCAGGGATCAGCTTATCCACCCAATTTATAGCTCATATGACTGCATCCACACAGCAGCATCTACTCTGAATTTCTAGCTGATACGAATTCATCCACAAAGCAGTTTCCACCCCAGATGAAGTCACCCATGAAGCCGTATCTCATCTGGCCTTCTTCATGCCTTCCTGCCCTGACTCATGTCTGTAGCGCCGATGATGGCCAAATCCCTGGATGGCAAAGACAAGCATATGATTTGGGGCCAGGCGAGCCATGGGGGGGTTGGCATAATTCACTCAGGGGCTCTAAACAATTTGGCACATGACTGTATTGATCTGAGTCGGGGAGCCAATATGATATTCTTTCATGTCAAGTCTAGCGGAGCCCCTGGCCGGGGCTGGGAGTTAGGAAGAGGGGCTGCATCTGGCTATTGCAGAAAGGGATGCACATTAGGTCACATTTTAAAATGCTACATTGTTATACCAGAAAGCCGAAATTTTATACCAGAATAATTTGAGTGGCACATCAAAATTAATTTTAAACTACAGTCGGACCTCGCTAAGTCGAACTCAAAGGGACCAAAAAAAAAATTTTCGAGTTAGGGAAAACGGTAATATAACGTACGGTAATAGGTGCGGGTTAATCAAGGACATTTTCCAGCTTAATTGTTATATAACCGTTTATTATATTGTCGTTTTATAC
>JAODKN010016319.1:0-11994 GCA_026774425.1 Petrocephalus zakoni | reverse complement strand
TTCTTATGTTCTTATGTTCTTATTTCAAAAGCAGCCAACTGTACAACACACCAGAAAAGGTGTTCAGGCTGTGACTGAGGAGGAGCTGACTGGTTCTCTTCCGATACACACTGATGGGAGAAGGAGAAGCAAACGAAGTGTGAGACCTCCAAACCCAGGTGATTTTAACTAACAGCATATAGCATCAGAATTGCAGTTGAACAAATGCTCTTTAGAACATATGTGTTTAACTCCATTCTCCTGCACCGCAGACATTGACGTCCACAGACAAATCAAAAGATCTCACCCCAAGGAGTATGTCAAACAACTGAGGGTTGGATCTGTCAACACAACCCAGCATTCAACAGCTTCTACTGGCTTCAGTGCTGCTCAGCCAAGTACAAATACCCTCAGTACTCTGGAAGAAGCCAGTACAGACACACTGACAGCTCGACGCGGTTCCCAGGGTGAGACTTCCAGTATAAACAGAGGTTGTAAAAAACACCAACAGACTCACACAGGGGTGAAGCCCTATCAGTGCTCCCAGTGTGGGAAGAGCTTTAGTCAGTTAGGAAATCTAAAGACACACCAGCGGATTCACACAGGGGAGAGGCCCTACCATTGCTCCCAATGTGGAAAGAGCTTCAGTCGATTAGGGAACCTAAAGGCACACCAGCAGATTCACACAGGGGTGAAGTCCTATCAGTGCTCCCAGTGTGGGAAGAGCTTCAATTGTTTAGAAACCCTGAAGAGACACCAGCGGATTCATACGGGGGAGAGGCCCTACCATTGCTCACAATGTGGGAAGAGCTTCAGTCATTCAGGAAACCTAAAAGCACACCAGCGGATTCACACTGGGCACAGGCCCTACCAGTGCTCCCAGTGTGGGAAGAGCTTTAGTCAGTTGGGAAACCTGAAGACACACCAGCGGATTCACACAGGAGAGAGGCCCTACCAGTGCTCCCAGTGTGGGAAGAGCTTCAATCAATTAGAACCCCTGAAGACACACCAGCAAATTCACACAGGACAGAGGCCCTACCAGTGTTCCCAGTGTGGCAAGAGCTTCAGTTGTTTAGAAACCCTGAAGAGACACCAGCGGATTCACACTGGGGAGAGGCCTTACCATTGCTCCCAATGTGAGAAGAGCTTCAGTCATTCAGGAAAACTAAAAGCACACCAGTGGATTCACACAGGGGAGAGGCCCTACCATTGCTCGCAGTGTGGGAAGAGCTTCAATTGTATAGAAACCCTGAAGAGACATCAGCGGATTCACACAGGGGAGAGGCCCTTCCATTGCTCTCAGTGTGGGAAGAGCTTCAGTTGTTTAGAAACCCTGAAGAGACATCAGCGGATTCACACAGGGGAGAGGCCCTACCATTGCTTCCAGTGTGGGAAGAGCTTCAGCCATTCAGGAAACCTAAAGACACACCAACGTATCCACACAGGGGAGAGGCCCTACCATTGCTCCCAGTGTGGGAAGAGCTTCACTTGTTTAGAGACCCTGAAGAGACACCAACAGATTCACACAGGGCAGAGGCCCTACCATTGCTCCGAGTGTGGGAAGAACTTCAGTCGATTAGGATACCTAAAGAAACACCAGCAGACTCACACAGTTGATTGTTCGTTATCACAGTCAGTCCAATAAGTGTTATTTCATTTTTTTTTTTTACTATTTTTGTGAAATGTCTTTATGTTGAGTACCTTCCATCTGTCCTATCGATGTTTAGGATTTGTTTAACAAAGTTTTTTGTGGCTCTTAGTTTTAGAAACTGTTGAAAAATTACACCAATTTGTATATGACATTATATGACAGTATATATGACATTTGAATACAAGTAAATTAAATTGAGTGAGTCATTTAATAGTTAAAACTTATAATTGGGAGATCAACTTGAAAGGATGGGGAAAGCTTGAAAGCTGCAGTTGGCTGTAATGAGTGACTTGCAATGCTGAAATGGCAAATTTCAGCTAGCTGCAGTGTTAGAACATGTATATCAGCTTATGTAATAACTGAACAATAAAGTCTAATCAATATGTGAAATAATTTACACATAAATGCTTATTGCATTTTTTTAGAGCAAGGGAACAACCAAGGGTCTACTCAGGTCCATTATATTTTTCTATACTTAAGGCCAATTCATACTTCAGTTTTCCACTTTTGGTTGTGGACATGGGGACGTGACATGAATTTCGTCATCATTGGTTGTAGCCCAAATGTTTATGTTTAGCGGAAACCATGCATGTTGACTACACACGTGCAAGGTAATTGACTAGGTTTATCCAATAGGTGGCAGCGCCAACTTTGCAGATCTGCAAGTCCAATGGGCTCATTATATCATTTCAGTCCTTTTTTCAGTTCAAAACCAATAAATATCAATAGCTCTGGCATCCTTGTATTATTTGTATTTGTATTTGTTCAAGATTAATATTTTCCATATAATCCACACATCAGCAGAAGCAAAATTCCAAGAGGCCATTATATTATTGTTGTTGTTCTCTTGTTTTAAACTTGCTGTTATAAACCTTATCTCTTCCTGGTTTTGCCTAAGCTTCATTCAGGTTAAGAAGATGACATTTGCCCTCTGCTGGTCTGGAGGAATATAATTGCAATACTCATGCCGCAACAGTGGCCATCCATATCCACAGCCAAATATAGTATGAACACAGTCTGCCGTGTGGATGACCGTCCCCAGCACAAAAGGACATGTGGATAGCAGAAAGTATGAACTAGGTTATAATATTTAAAAACGCAGTTAGTGTTACTTAGTGTTAAACATTTGTTCACAAATTACCAAATAATTATCTTCCAGTATACCAATAATTAGCCAGTTAAATGGGCCATGACCAGTCTTGTTTGTAGGTAGGCTAATGTCTAAATAAAATACTTCTAACTAGTTCAGTAACACGGCTAAACATACCGAAATATTACTACACACTTTTGAAGTCGTCAGATCACTGTACTGTTCACACTACATTACTTGTCTTGTAATTGGGAGTCTTGAAGTCATTGTGGCTAACACACTACACGACTGATCAGTGTCAGGTGGTCACACACTACAAGATCTCTTGCCAGGAGGAATTGCAGAAGAATCTATCTGGTCTCCATTTTGTGTTTTGTCACAACAACACACATGTAAATCACAATTCTAGTGTCAAGTTTAGTAGCACTCTTGGCAAATAAATTACCATAAAACAATAATGAAAGCTATTTCGCCTTAAATTTATAGTAAATTGTTGCATAAGATGAGTATGTGGCATAATCTGCGAACTGCGTCGACATGAATCATATGACCATCTTTGTCATTTCACAATGTACAATATTCAGATTGTTTAGAAACTTCAGGAATGAGGTGTTGAAGTTTGCAGTTTCCGTTACTTGTGGCTTGATTTTTAAATATGTACAGGCTTTTGAAGCCTAATGTTGCTGGAATGTTATAATTCTGTTTGTATACACCAGATGGTGCATGTTATTCATTAGGTCATATAGGTATATAGACCGGTAATGGGAATGTTAGGGTTAGGTGTTTGACCCCGGAAAGGCAAAGTTTTGACCGCTACGCTACCGCCGCTGCCACTATTTTACACTGTGATTCCTGTGGTTCCTGTGGATGAATAAATAGATCACTTGCTTTGCAACTGAAGACATGTCTACGGACTTGTTTCTAAAACAGTGGTACGTTTATTGTGTGTAACGTGAGCAAGACTAACGGCATCCAAGTCTATAGCGCGTCAGCCAGGTCATTCCTGGGGCCAAGGCACCTCAGTAGTTCTGGTAGATCAAACTCCTAGAACACAGGCTATGCTGGATCACTAAAGACCCGAGGAACACTATATTGCCAGAAGTATTGGGACAAGAATGGATCGCTCTCAGGGGGTTAGTGAATTCAAGCATGGTACAGTGACAGGATGCCACTCCTGAAATTTCCTCGCTACTAAATACTCCGCAACTTTTAGTGGTATTATAACAAAGTAGAAGCAATTGGAAACAACAGCAACTCAGCCACAAAGTAGTAGCCCACGTAAAATTACAGAGCGGGGGGGGACTGAGGTGCACAGTGTGCAGAAGTCGCCAACTTTCCAACATGACTGCGCACCAGTGCACAAAACAACGTCAATAAAGACATGGATGATCGAGTTTGGTGTCGAGGAACTTCACTGGCCTGCACAGAGCCCCCAACCCGATAGAACCCGATAGAATTGAATACTTTTGTAAGGCACTGTATACTTGATAGCAGTGGGTTGTATTAGTCTCAGTCCATATTTATACACCAATCTAGTGTTATCTCCAAATCAACCAATCAACCCAGACAAACATTAAATTGACATGGGATTGAAACTATATTCTGGACATCATACAGGCAACATAAACAAACAAGGGTAGACAGTCCTAAAACATTTAAATACAGTCCTGATGTGACTGTGACCAACAATGAAGCGCGCATAGCGACTTTTCGGACCGCATATATGAGGGTGCTCCTATAAGATTATAAATTATCATGTCGTAATAATACTGTACTTGATAATGATAATAAATGGCTATATCACTGGTTTATGTATTTATGGTACCTTGTATTTTTATTTAAGTGTACTCTTTCAACATATTGAAAACACAAGATTTTACTGTAAAACAAAACACAGTGTTAATGCGAAAATCAAGCACCACAAAATGCTCCTTGAAAACGGCAGCGTGATATGCATGATTGACGGGTTCGTGAGGTGACGTGGAGTAGGCCAGGTTGGATGTGAGCGGGGTGGATGTCCAACTCCACCTTCCCACAGGTTGCAGCGAGACATACTTGGAGTCAATGGCTACAGACCTCCAAACTTTGTGTGGCCTTCAGATTAGCTCAAGAAGAGTCCATGGAGAGTTTCATGGAATGGGTGTCCATGGCCGAGCAGCTACATCCAAGCCGTACATCACCAAGTACAATGCAAAGCACACCGCCACTGGACTCTAGAGCAGTGGAGACGTGTCCTCTGGAGTGACAAATCATACTTCTCTGTCTGGTGATCCAATGGACAAGTCTGGGTTTGGTGGTTGCCAGGAGAACAATACTTGCCTGACTGCATTGTGCCAAGTGTAAAGTTTGGCAGATTTTTTTGGGGGGATTATGGTGTGGGGTTGTTTCTCAGGAGTTGGGCTTGGCTCCTAAGTTCCAGTTAAAGGAACTCTTAAAGCTTCACCATACAAAGCCATTCTGGACAATTTCATACTTCCAACTTTGTGGGAACAGTGTTCCAACATGACTGCACATCAGTGCACAAAGCAATGTCTATAAAGACATGGATGATCGAGTTTGGTGTCAAGGAACAATTGCAATATTTGTCAGATAAATCACAATTAGATATTTTCTGAAACATGTTCAGCCCTGGTGTAAAGTAAGAAATATGTACTAAAGTAAGAAATAGGTAAAAAAAAAGGGACTAACATTAGAAGGAAATGAGTTTATAAAGAAACAGGTTGACGTAGTTGCGCGATTTGCTAATATATGTGAAATATATGTGGCTGATTTTTAAATCTGGACAAATCTTAAAGCGAATTTATTGTTTTGTATTAGGGGCAGCATGATGGTGCAGTGATTAGCAATGTTGCCTCACACCTCTGGGACCAGGGTTTGAGTCTCTACCCAGGTTCCATGTGTGTGGAGTTTGCAAGCTCTCCCTATGTCATCATGGGGTTTCCTCTGGGTACTCCTGAGTAGTACCCAGAGGAATTAGCTGAGGCTAATTTGAGTTACTAACCCATGGGTGTGCCTGTGTGAGTTGTTTCTTAAACTTCACGCTGCCTTTCCAGACTGTTTGGTGTGAGGGGCAGTGACAGTCACATTCCAGAATGATGGGCCATTGGCAATAAACAAACTAAATATTCACTGGGTAGGACACTGATTTAGAAAAAAATTGTGTCACTCCAAAGTTCTAACAAACCATATAAAATTTCATAATGTCTCATTCACCTTTATGTAGCCAACCCTTATGACCATAAGATCCAGAGCTCAAATGTCTCAGCTAGAAACATTTATAATGTGATTTTTTTACAATTTCTAAGCATCTCTGAAAATAGGTTTTTGAAAAGTATGTTTTTAAGTTGATTTTATCAAAAAATGGAATAATCACATTCAAATTACATGGTCTCAGATTATTGGTGCTGAGTTTGTGCTGAATAAAAGTATTTGTAGCCCTTTGGGATAAATGTTGTTAAATAGGTGAAAGGTCTCAGACTCCTTAGGGTTAAATACGTATTTTACTATGTTTCTTTTATATTTGTCTTTTTACAGTATGTCAGCTGCTATGACAAAAAATTCCCAGTCTATCTGTCTAGTGCGCCTTCATTATTCCATCCTCTTTGGGCAATGTACCGATGTACAACACAGGCAGCAAAACAGCATGATACTACCAGCACCATGGTTAGAACATAAGAACATAAGATATATACAAACGAGAGGCCATTCAGCCTATCAAGCTCATTTGGGGAGAACTCACCTAATAGCTCAGAGTTGCTAAAATCTTATCTAGCTCTGATTTAAAGGAACCCAAGATCTTATCGTGCATTCCATTATCCTCGGAGGTCGGAATCTGAGTCGGATTCCGAGTCTCGAGGCCAGAAGTGACGACATGCGCGCTCCCGTCTCTCGAAAATCCGAGATAGAATCTCAGGGTAGCCCAGAGTGTCCCGACTTTCGGATTCAAGATGGCTGCCCAGTGCAAGAACTGTGAGTGGTGCTGTGATATTTCCGTGTATTATCTGGACAAAGACCTCACGGTGGCTGTAAGGCTACTTGAGGCAGGAAACAAAGGTTAGAAAATTAGCAGCGGCACATCTAAAATTAAGCATCAAAAACAGTAAAAGTTTCACTCATTTCATTAATCGTAATCCTGTACTCAATGCTGACGTTTTTTTTATGTGCTTCAGGCAGCGATCAGGAGGCCCAGAAGCCCAAGAAAGAGGGCTTCTCCAAGGATCAGACCCTCTACATACATATGATGAGGGAACATCTAGAGAGTGAGGGTGACGGTCCCCCAAAGTCCCTCAAGGACCTCAGTGCCCGCCTAAGAATGGGCAAAAAGAGCAGGAAACAGCTGTGGCTGGACATGGCCACAAAGCTGGCCTGCCAATTTGACCAAGCTTTCTGCCCCGAAAAGGTGTGCAGAAAGTGGAACACTTTGGTGGAGGCCTACAAGAAGGAGAACTCCTCCACCGGGAGGGGACTCACGCATTTCCTAGTTTATAGGGAAATGGACAAACTTCTTGGAGGCCAGCATGACATCGGTTTTCTGGTGGTGGGGACATCACGGGGCTGGAGGTACGCCGGCCGGAGGTGCTCAGCCAGCACAGAGGATCGGCTTTCAGCGAGACGCCGTCCTGCAGCGCCTCCTCTCCAGCAGCCAGCGACACCTCCAGTGGCCAGACAGTCAGTACCACTCCGACACCAAATGTGAGGTCACCGTCACCATCGGCCACCATCATGCGCAAGCGGAGAAGGGAGTGTGACGTGCAGTGCGACAGCAGCATCACAAAGACACTCTTGCCCTGCTGGCAGCTGCCCAGCAGAGCCATGAGACTTTCGTGGCTCGCCTCCTAGAGAAGCTCTGAATTCGAACCCGGGGCCATAATTTAAGTCTTTTGTTTGTATTTAAGTGTGCTCATTTATTTAATTAGTTTCTGTTAAAAGCACTGGGTTGGGTTGAGCTGCAATTATGTATAGTTATTTGCACTTATAGCTTTTTGCACGTTTTTCTTATTTAAATAAATTGTTTTTGTTAAGCACTGTTTATTTATTGAAGATCAAACAAATGAAACGCACTTTAAGTGATGCTTAATCAGGCAGTACAAGTTAAGATTTTCTGTATTTTATTTGTAGACTCTACAAACAGTCTTTTACCAGGAACGTCTAACACTGCCTGTGACACCAATGTAAAAGAATGCCCTATTAAACAATCAATTGAAGCACACCATGTTTTATTGAAAATATTGATTAATGAGAAGTTAACAATATTAATCATTATCATCATCCTCCTCCCTTGGGCACCCTTGTGGGTGTTCTGGGCACATGTCTGAATGGCCAATGCACGTGTTGTGCAAGAAACAGGCTGCCATAATCACCATGAGTTCTGCAAGTCACGTAGACGCCTCCACTTGCACTTTAAGCGTCCGAAAGCCTGGTCAACTATGACCCTCCCACGGCTGATCCTTGCGTTCTGCTGATGGTCTGCCTCGGTAAGTGTCCCATTGTCGCGTTTAGGGGCCCTGATGAACGGGAAGGCCTGGCTAATGTAGGCACTGTCCCCCAGCAGAAGGTACTCCCCCATCCTTTGCTGCCATTCACAGAAGAAGTCTGAGGCCTTCAACATCCTTGCATCATGGACTCTGCCCGGCAGTCCAATGAAGATGTCAGTGAATCGTCCCCTCTTTTCGACAATCCCCTGAAGGAGGACAGAGAAGAAACCCTTCCTGTTCATGTAATCAACCCATCTAATGGTTGGCTTCTGAATCCGGATGTGGCAACCATCAATTGCCCCTATGACCCCATCCAGGCCACATGTGCGCTGGAAGGCAGTGGCAGATGCTACTTTTTCACATCCATTAGGCCAGGAGATGAAAGCTGGCCCAATTTGTGAGAAAATGGTCAGCACCTGAAAAACTGCCCGATGTGCCGATGACTGTGACACGTCAAACTTGTCGGACAGCTCTCTAAAGCTGTTCTGATTGGCCATGTACCACAGGAACAGTAACAGCTTCTTGGTGGCAGGCACTTGTGTTTTTCCAAGGCTGTGTTCTCTGCTTAGGCCGTTCTCCTGCAGCTTGTGAGTAGAAATTCAAATTGGTTCTTGTTTATCCTGAAGTGCCGGGCAAAGGTCTGGTCATCCATGTCTAACAGGACCTCCCAATGTATACCCGTCATCAGTATCACTTGCTGCGTGTAGGGCAACGGAAGTGCCAGCTCCCTGGAGAAAGGGAGAAATATGCCATCAAGACAATGCCAAAACCATCAACAACACCGTCACAAAAACATTTTCTTAAAGTGATCGGGTTATTTTACCCCTGTTACTGTGATGTGACAAGCTACCTGTTAAACATCATTTGGATACTGTTACTGTACTTCGCTAAAACAACACTCTACCATTTTCCGTTTGTTAGCTCACAACTCAATAAAATGCAGACAGTCGCCACATCCCGCAGATACAGACCTCGGGCATTAGCGAGTTGCAAAACCCGTCGCGAATGATGAGGATTCGCGGATGTTTGGTAGATTAAAAATGAATGAAAAGGCATACAGGCAACCTTCATTTTAGATTATATGTGCGTGGTTAAGGTAATTCCAAGTTCCAAGCATCAGTGTTGTGTGCAACTTTTGTACGAAAATGGAAAACCCGAAAAGTGTAGCGTCAGTTTGTTTATTGATGTTGTGACGAAATATACAACACGGAAACATATTGAAACAACGACATATAAATACACAAAAACATTCACATACCTTAGATCCTCCTCCTCTTCCTCCTCCTCCTCGAGGGTAACCAGGTGAACGGCATACGCTTGTCATGCGTTCCTTTACTCTCGGGAGGTGGGAATCTGAGTCAGATTCTGAGCCTCGAGGCCAGAAGTGACGACATGCGCGCTCCCGTCTCCCCAAAAACCCAGACAAAAGCTCGGTGCAGCACAGAGTACACCGAGTTTGGGATTCAAGATGGCTGCCCAGTGCAAAGACTGTAGGTGGTGCTGTGATATTTTACATTTTTAAGCACTTTAGTGCTGTTTGAGTCAACTTCGTAAGCTGTGTACACCATACAACGTTATTGTAGTCGATAGATGTGTTGCTACGGTGAACGGCATATGCCTGGAGCCCTTCGTATTCCGAAAGAGCGAGCTCAAGAGCCACTTTCTTGGAGGCTTCTATCTGAATCCGAGTTCGGATGGAATGTATCAGACTCGGTTTTTCTCGGTTTTTTAATGGATGTGACGTCACTCCGCGCTCCGAGCTCCGATCTTCGATGGTAAAGGAACGCACGATTGGAGCCGTTCGTACTCCGAAAGAGCTAGCGCAAGAGCCACTGTCTTGGAGGCTTCCATCTAGGATCCGAGTTCTGCAAGTGGAATGCATCCGACTCGGTTTTCCCCGAGTTTTTAGCTGATGTGACGTCACTCCGAATACTGGGCTCCGACCTCCGAGGATAATGGAACGCACGGTATCGCGGGAGAAAGGACGATATACGGAGCTGGACATTTTCCTCGGTTGTGTGCGTTCAAATACCCGTAAGTTTTCATTTATGCGTTGTATAAAATTATGTTTTATCTCGTGATGCATATCGATTTATGCTGTTAAAGTTAAGTGAGTCCCTCTGACGCGGTAAATGTTTATTTAGCGAACATTATGACGAGCATACAACTTGTATTTCGTGTATAAACTCTGAGGTTCGCATGTTTATTTTGTCCTTCAGAGTTATATTCCGTTTACTTCGGATTGCACGCATGCATTTATTTTATTAGCTTAGCCTAGCATAAGCCTGTTCGTATGACTTATATCATAATTATTGGTTAATGTACGTGGGATGGCCACTTAAAGCCAAAGTAAGCTAACGGTGTAGTTACTGTTGTGACATGATGTGACATGTCTGTTAATGCCATCTATATATGTGATCTTCATATATATGCCTTATCCTGTTTGTTTTCATTTTCAGAACCACACACATTCACTCACTCACTCACACACAAACTCATACACATTGCATATCTGAGTCTATCATTAAAAGTTTGGAGAACATCCTCTACTCCTTCTCATTGGATGCACCACAGCGGCCACACCCTTCTGACGAACCAGTGTTAGTGGGCCAGTGTCAGATGTCTGCAGAACACTAATGTTAATGTGAAACAACTGGATGAGTCGTTCAGTCAAGGAAACAAACCAGTCAAAGTGCAAGAAGAACTGAACTATTTAGCTAAACACAGAAGCCTTTCAGGTTTAAAGTAGTTTGTAAAACCTGAAGTCGCTCAAAGTGTCCGGGATGACGTGGTCACCCTACTTTAACACAGACATTTACTGTTGAATTTAAAGTAAATCATAGTGGAAACAAAACAATTTACCCCCTTTAGTCATTCTGGGGGGTGTCTATAATAATCACTTTAATGTATTACTTTACTTAAAAATTAATACAATATGCAATATTACATATTCAAATTACAATTACGTAATTCTAACGTAACCATTACAATTGGTTACGTTAGAATGCCAAATGCAAATGTTATTTCTGCAACCTGAACAATCTTGCTATCTTATAACAAATAATATGACCGCTTCTTACATTGTTCCGTTTGGCTGCTGCCATGGTCATTCTCGTTTCAACTTCAGTTGTTATCTGTTACTGCCTTCCCGTATTCTTACTCTCCGCTGCCTTCTGATGTTTGTGTCCTCGAAGATGGTAATTTACTGTGGATTTTCGAAAACTGTTCAAGAACTTTATTGCAGCGAATGCAAAACAGTTACTGTACACTGTCAGCATCAGTTGCCATTGATATGTCATTTATGACGTTATTCAAGGCAGTTTCATTACTGTGTCCTGGGCGAAAGCCTGACTGGAATCTATCCAATATGTCAGTGTTTCTCAACAGGGGGGAAGATCGGAAGAGGGGCGCAAATTGTTTTCAAGAAAAAACAGAGACAATGCATTATTTTGGCACTGGGTGTATTTTATTGCATTTCACCTTGCAGGTAGAATACACGTGGAAAAATGGAAAACCCTGCTTGATTTGGAAGAAAACGTGCTCAGCTTGGGGTGAAAAATGCGCTCCTCTCTCTCTACATTTTTTTGTCGTTCTGGAGAGGCGGAGCTTATTAGCCCGCCTTTTATCCAGCTCTCAGTACAGACACGTAGCAGCGGAACAAATTTTGGGAAGATAATGGATAAATTCATTACACGTACGAAAAGGAGTTGTGACGATGCGTTGTCAGCTCCTACTGCTAAGAAGTGTAAAATACGAAAGTATGACATTAGCTATCTTCAGCTTGGCTTTACGGTGGCTGG
>JAODKN010016317.1:0-11999 GCA_026774425.1 Petrocephalus zakoni | reverse complement strand
CCCCCCCCCCCCCCCCCCCCCCCCCCCCCCCCCCCCCCCCCCCCCCCCCCCCCCCCCCCCCCCCCCCCCAGCAGAGGACAGCGAGAATGTTAATGCTGCTAGGACAGGTAAAAAATGCTTATATCATGTAACTATGTAACAGTGGATAAATATGAATTGCTGTAACTCAGTCATCTTGCAGTTGTTATGCATTCAGTTACAAAATAAAAACAGACTATGGGAATTATATGCAGTGCATCATATACCTGATACTGAGGAAAGGGTGCTCACCTGTGGACTCTGCATTTCATAGTCAGTATGAGTAACTGCACTGTTGTAGTACCGGTTGCTGTACCGGTAATTTCTGTTGTCATTGGAAGAACCGCTAGACCCACCTAGGGAGTGGACCAAGAGTTGCATTAGGGCTACTATACTTAACATAAATAAGCAACATAACCTACTTACTTAATGGGTGTGGTTTTAATTGTGCCTGTATGAAATTAAAGTGTCCCCAAAATTTCATTTGATGTGTAATATAAGTAACATTTGATGTAATGCAGCTGCCTGAATCTCAGATGAGGCATGCTTCACTTGTTACTCTCCATTTGATTATTCGTGGGTACCCAGATTTTAAATAAACAATCACATTCCCCACTCCTCATTTTGTTTCTGGATCTTTCAGTAGCTGAGGGAATGGAAACCCAACTTACAGAAGTACACCAGAATGGAATATCCAGAAACAACCACTACCCTACACCTATCTATCTCCTGTTTGTGCTGTATTTTCCACATCCCATTTCATTTACTGTGTCTACTAATATAAATTCATTAAAGGAGTAATATGGTCATTTGGCCTGCAAAGAAGGGAGCTCATCTTTAAACCTCAAAACTCCAGATCATCCAATTGTCAGCAAAGATCATTCAGAGCTGATGCAGAGCTGTTCTAATGCACATTCTACTGAAAGCAAAGCACTGGGATCAGCGGGCTATATGGTTACCAGAGCTGGAGACTGAGCTTGTAGTGGAGGTGGAGTGGCTGTGGTCCATGGCAGGGCTAGTAGAGGTGGAGCTGCTGGTGTTCGTGCCCTCATCAGTGGTCTTCTTGAAGAAATTGTGCTGCAGAGCATAGAAGGGTGTGATGCGGGTCTTAGGGTCATAATCCAGCATGCGGAGGATCAGATCTTTGAACTTAAGGTAGTCACAGGGGGCATGGCCCTGCTCTCCGGCTCGTCGGCCCCCAGGCCCCCCTGTTTCCACCCCAAGAATCTCATGGAGTCGTCTTGTCGCAGGGGGCTTATATTCCTGAAAAAAGACAACAAGGGGAGGAAAAACAGGGAGAAGGTGAGAAGGTGGCAAGAGAAGAAGACACTCTCTAGAAAAATGCTACAATGTACAACAAAAGACAGCCCTCCAATTTTCCATAAGCACCTATCCAGTACAGTAAAACAGTGACCCTGGACTCAAAAAGCAAATGGTATGAGGCAGAGCACACTGTGCACCGGATGCCAGCCCATCACTTACAGACACATAGGGGAAAACAGATACACACCAGCCAGGATCATTTCAACGACATTCAGTGTTAAATGGGGGAGAGGGTGTCAAATAGTACATGTATATGTTTTTAGAAACTGTCCATGTAGCAGAACAAAAGTATGATATAAATTAGTGGAATTACAAAAACAAGTGAAACTCTCTGCAGCTTAAGGTGCTTTTCCACAACACCAGGTGCCATACTTTTTATATGGTACTTTCCCTTTTACAATGACTTCCAGTTGAGTACCCAAGTACCTAAGTACAGTACAGTACAGTACCTAAAAGTGCCAACCCAACAGGGGTATGTTTTGGTTTGTCTGTATTTTGTGGTGGGACCTGAAACACTTTATTGATTGGTTATACAAAGAGCCTGCCTCTAAAACACAATACTGTACAACTGCTCTCTTGAAAAATACATACACAGAAAACAACAAAGTAAAAAAGTAATAGAAATTGATGCGTGGACAAAGGATGAGATCCAAGCTTTAATTGCGATTTGGTCAAAAGAACACATAAAGAGATCAGGATGGCATGACAAGAAATGCAGCATGGTAGTAAAAAATTTTCAAATATTGCAATGTGATTTTGTTGTAAAAAGCAGAGTTCAACATGAATTTCTCACAAACTTGTCTAGCAGTAATTTAAATAGAAGGATGAAAATGATTAGGGTTGTCTCAGAGAATGCATGCAGCGCTCATGCAAAAACAGCAGAGCTAAAGTTTAAACATTTTTAAAACAGATACTAGATAATCTTGAAAAGGGAAAGGCAAATCTGTTAAGGTTTTTTTTCCTTTGACAGAGTAAAAATGTTTTAGCGAAACAAACTCCCTGCGCCATAATGTCTGTACAGAATTGAAGGTATGAAAAAGCTTGATCTTAGTCTAGCTGACTAGCAATGTAAGAATTGCATGTGCCATTTTGGTTATATCACATATCGTCCAGCCCTACAATTTACTACAGTCATTTTTCAAATTCAATACAAAATACCCCGCCTTGCGTTTTGATATCATTTAGCACCGGTACCAGTTTTTACGCCAGTGGAAAATCAACACCTTGAAGTACTGTACTTTTGGTACTTGAAAGCTGGAACTAAAGTGAATATTTCAACAAAACCGAATCTGAAAAATTCAAGCAAATCTACACAAAGCTTCTTCCTGAGCCTGGTTTAGGCTTGGCCAACTCAAAGTTAGTGACCTGAATCCAATTAAGATCCTCTCATAAGATTTGGTAAGTTCACTAATTCGGCAAAATACTTTAAGATGGAATGTGCAAGAATCCCTCAAAGAAGAGACTATTCAGTAGTCATGACACTTTAGCTACTTCATTTGAAACTGACAACGCAAGACCAAGCTGCTGGAATCCAGCCAGTTCCACTGACCAGTCATACTGTGTTACAAAGTCATCACTGCAGCCTAGTTAGTCCCCTTAGGCACAATCTCCATATGACGAGGCTTTCTACTAAAGATTACTTTCTCTTTTTCCATAGGCCCCTTTCTTTCCAAGAAAGTGTTGCTCCTGGCTCCTGGTATTACCAGGAGTAGTATTGTAGTATAAGGAACGGTTTGGTTACGGAGCCATTGTTAAGGTCATACAAACACATTTGAAAGGACAAATCCTGCTCATCAGATCATAAGGCAGAATGAGGAATGGTAATGATAACAGCTTACCATCTTGTGTCTTTCAACTAGTGCACTAATGTAGTCTTAACGAAGAACAGCAACTATCATAGCTATCATTGAAATTTATATACCATGAGTTTAAATTTATATACAATGTGTTAGAGAGGCTAGTCAAGTATAATATGCTGTACAGGTTTTGTTGCATTTCTGGAAGAACCACTGGTTAAGGGCTAAAACCCCAAATGTACCAGTGGTAATGCTAAATGCAGAATTTAAGGAGCAGACTTCATTGCTTACTACGAAAATGTGCTGTGGGCAAAGCTGCACTCTTTCTACTTTCAGGGAAGACAGGATTTGAGAATTAATCATGAAAATTAAGGAAACTGCCAGAATAAGAAGGCAAAGATTTACTCACGGAAGCCGAAGGATAAAGTACCTTCTTTATGTCCTTGTTCTTCTTGACGGTCCAGAGGCCGTCAGACAGCTTGTCAAAATATTTTCGTGCTTTGGGGGCTTGGTCTAGCATGTGGTTGGGGGGGACACCCAGCACCTCAACTATTTTATTCATCTGATCCACCTGTTGTGGGAATAGAGCAATGTTAGTCAGGCTGTGGTAACCAAATAGTAAAAGGTACCCATGAAAAGTTTCACATACAGCGATTATTTTTTAGTCTGTTGGCTGAACAGACATTGGCATCATAACATTACCAATGCATTACCAACAAATGGGCATAACCTTTAGCCAAAGCCAAAACTTCACCCAAATAATCTTTACATATTAAAACCATAAGCTGATAAGGTGATAAGCAAAGTGCCTCTGGTGTACCTCATTGGAACCACTGAAGAGAGGCTCCCCTGTGTGCATCTCAACCAGAATGCAGCCCAGGGACCACATGTCAATGGCCAGATCATAAGGCATGCCAAGTAGTACCTCTGGGGATCGGTAGAACCGACTTTGGATGTACTGGTAAATCTAAGGAAACAAAAGGGTTAGCTGGTTAGATATAAAGGGAGATGTAGGATGTAAGGACAGTGCTAAATGTCAGTGATGTACTGTACATATGCATCTATTACTCACTAGATGGCAGCAATGACTACATCAAATAGTAAGAGTACGACACGTAAGAGTACGTGTTCTCAACGTTCTATAATAAAGCTATTTTGTACTGAAGTGTACAAGACATGCGACAACACGAAAATTCCATGCTAGTCCCTTTCCTATGTCCAACTACCAGAAGAAGAAAAACATTTTGCATGTTCTCCTCATTCATTTTAGTTTTCCTCCACAATGTTCTCAACAACTTAAACCTGTGCTCTGACTCCAAATTTTGTTCTTAGCAGTATGTGTAAGTATCACGAAAGGATATGTGAAAACTAACGAATTTCTGTGTACCTATACCAATGGCAAATAAAGAATCATTAAATAACATCTCATGTAGCCTGTTTAGTGGTGTCCATTAATCCCTTCATGACCTCTGCTATATTCCTTCCCCATAATTGCTTTTCTACCAGTCAATTATTTGTTTCTCAAAAATCACTATACATCCCAATTAAAGTTAGCTATATTGTCCTTCTTTAGGATCTGCCATCTTGTTGGGGCTTGACCCTATGCTTTCAGTGTAGTTATGAGCACACTCACCCGTTGACCCAGCTGGCAGGAGCTTCCAAAGTCCACAATTTTGATGGCACTCCTTTTAGGATTGCAAAGCAGGATGTTCTCAGGCTTTAGGTCGCAGTGTATGATGCTAAGCTCTGGCGTGGCCAAGAACAGCAAGGCTGTGCACAGCTGCTGAGCAAACTTGCGTGTTAGATTGAGTGAAACACCACGGAAATTGGTGTTGCGAAGAAGGTCATACAGATTGTAGGAAAGAAGCTCAAACACCAGGCAAAGGTGGTTCCGAAACATGAAGTGTCTCTTCAGGTGCACTGCAGAAAAACAGAGGGGGAAAATATTTAAGGCACACTATAGGATCTATGTCTGAAGTGACATTATTAAAAGCATGTTCATAAGAATATGGTATACAAGCACCATTCTGTAGCCATACCAGAAGTCAACAACAATTTGTATTCTCAGAATACCAGATACTACAAAACCGAAAATATTACATGCTGCCTCAAGGATGAAATGCCAGCTCAGGAGGAAAAAACAAGGAAGCAACTCACCAATGTAGTACTTCATTTCGGTGTCATGCTTGTTCATGAGCTCCAGCAACCGCAGCTCAATCTGAGCTTGGTTCAGGAAGGCTTTTTTGTTTTTGATAATCTTGATGGCTACCCATTCCTGCTCATGGTGGTCATAGGCTTTCACCACCTGAACCAGAAAAACAAACACAAAGACAAATATAGTAGTTAGGCATGCAATGCACCACAACAAACATCACAGCAAACAGTGGGAGCCTTCCTCTCCACTTAGTCGATCTTTATTCTTGTAACCTACAGTCCTTCAACACACTCCCCAACCTCCAAACATATGGACAGAAAATCATCTGTCCATTTGCACGCTAGCAAGCCCTATCATTAGAATATTACTGTCACTTTGCTACAATTGACAACAGAAAATTGAAAATAGACTCAGAAAAAAATCTTTAAAAATCCTTGGGTGAAAGAGAATTCACCTTACATTCAGATCTATTCATTACTATATATTATTCTCTTTATGCCAGACAAATTTGCCCCATTCTTGCCCTCACCTGTCCAAAGGAGCCCTTGCCAATAAGTGAGTCAATCTCGTAACGGTCCAACCACTTTTCCCCATTCTTGACAATGTAGTCATAATTGTCATCATCATAACCATCATTATACACCTTGCGCTCCTTTTTAGTGCTGGAATCCTCAGGGGGAACTTGCTGGGCACGCCGCTTTTTCTTTGTATAATACACCTACAGAAAAAGGGAGTAAGTGCTTACGTCCACTCTGATGGCTGAAACACAGCCAACCAGAATGGTCTAACATAGGTCATAAGTAAATCAATGCATCATAGTAGAGGGACATTAAATCAAACCATATGTAAAGATTACATACATACATACATGCATGCATGCATGCACGCACACACACACACAAACACACATAGGCAAGATCAGTCTGGCAGTCTAGTAAGGTCTTCATCAACAATCGCAGGATCAATGTAACCCATCATTTGGCGTTACTTACCTCATTGATGTGCTTATATGTCTTGATGAGATCAACCGACAGTTTTCGCAACGGGGCACTAGCTGGATCTCGGAAGCTTGGGGGGATCCTCCTCTGCAGAATGGTCATATCTGACAGCACCTGAAGAGAACACGGAACAAAATTACGTCAAAATGGGTCATTGGCTCTGTCTGGAGGAGGATGAGTCCTCCGTGGTAGGTTTGGCCAAGAGAAAGGGGGGAGGGGGGTGTTGGAAACCACTGTCATAAGGGGTAGTGCTTAGTTCTGCTCATAGAAATATGTGGCTACATTGGGAGACTTCACGAAATGTAGGTTGTAGTTACACCTGTAGTTACAGGTGATGACCATAGGTAAGTGTGGGGTAACCCCATTCTCAAATAGGAAGGATCCAAGCCACTAGCTTGACATGAGGACAGAGAGCAGGTCTGGGACACAGGATTCGGCTGGTACCTGCTGCTGTTCGGCCATGGAGTGGATGTTGCTGAAGGAGGGGTGGCTGTGCTGGCTTGACATGGTTGGCTCAGCGGGGGAGAAGCCCAAGGCAGCAGGCTGGCAGAGGGAGGAGGAATGGGGCTTGCATCCTGAGCTGCTTCCACCTGCAGAGGAGCAAAGGAGGAGAAGGGGCAACATAGATCAACATCGATCAAAAGTAAAACCAATGAGATTGATGGCTTTTAGTTTATAATCACATGCCACAAAAAAGTGTTTTAAAAACAATGTCAGCTAAAACATACCACAACAGAAGCTAGGGTCATTTTCACCCTGCTACCTTATCATGGTGACACTTGATGGGTAGAAGAAAATGGTCCTTTATTGAAAATGGAGATATTTACAACTTCTTAATTATTTGCACAATGCATTTTGTAAGAAAAACCAACCATCCATGTAGCATCCATCTTCCAACCACTTCTCAAACAGAAAGCTGTGAGGCTGAAGCAGCATGGAACACTAGGCAGAAAGGATGCCTGTCTATTCCAGGGCATAGGCAAGGAGACACATTATGGGCCATTTAGAGATCCCATCTTTCCTAACTGCATGTACTTGGACTGCAAGAACAGACTGGAATAGCCTGAAGAAAGAGACTGTACAAACTGGTCTTATTTCAAATACGGCTGAGAGGAAAGGGATCAGGTCACCTAAATTTCAGTTCAGAACAGTTTTAAAAAGAGAAGTCAAAAGCCATCCTAGGTGAAGATAGTTTGTATTTGTTAGCAAAGAGCACAGGTATCAGCCTGCTCCCTACTGAGGTTGAGATAGACTTCATTCTCTGGCATCAGTGGTCAGAATAGTGCTTTATTTGAATAGAGAAACAGTTTTTGAAAACGCAGGTATCCTCAAGACTTTTCAAGTACTGTTTCATTGGCACAAAGAATGATGGGGAATACTAACTGCTGACATCTGACATCTTGAAAATGATCAGCTGCACAGAGATATAAAAAAGCAACAGCGGGAGGAAAACAGTACTTGGAGAAAGTTTCCGACCACATATAACACCTGACTAATCTCATGTCTTTCTCCATCATCTAAAGAAACTAATTTTGTTCAATGTAACATATTATATGTTAACAAATACTACAGAAATTACAATGCACCATGAAGATGGGAAACAAGCAGACTTTGTATTAGATTAAGTAATGTATGCTTGGCGTTTTTCCTACTGCTTTGCATATCTAGTTATTATAGAGTAATGGCAATTTATAAGCGCAATGAAAATCCCAATGAAGCCATTTAAACCAAATCTTTTACAGTGCAAAATGGCATGTCTTACTAATCAGTCATCTGAGCTGATTAAGCGCTTCTCAGTTATATGAAGAGCCAAACACTAAATATTTGCATGTATACTGAACCTACGACCGAATAAAGTTCCCTAAAAGAAAAGTCCTGTTACACATTATATACTGGTGGGGACAAAAAAAAAAACATTCCTCAATAAAAAATTATGATGGTGATTAATAAGTATAATATTTATATAATAAGTTTATGTTGTAAACAGAAAGGATACTTGAAAAAGCACGTTCAGTTTTGGTCATACTTTGAATAAGACCTAGTAACAAGACTGTTACAGAAATATAATGATGGTCTGCTCTACATGGGAAAAAACTGTCTGTATTTGAGAAATTTATATTTTGCTGCTGTTAAATTTGTAAGCTTTAAAAGATAAACATGAGCTGTCTGAAGGTTAGGAAGAAAGACTGAATGTCAAAGAAGCAATGCACCAAGATGCATGTGTGTCACACTGTGTCTTTAAATCTAGACGCAAATACATTGAGAACTTCCTGAGTGTGACACCCCTCTTCCTGTTCTGCGATTGGCAGAGTCCCACTCCCTCTCTGCTTCTGAATTGGCTGTTGGTATCCAAGGGCTGGGCGGTGAGGTCTCTATAAATAAACTTTGTAGCTTGTGCTGTATCAGCAAGCTATCCCATAAAGCCTTTTCTCACCACCCTCCTCCCTCTGTCTGTTACCTCTTCCCATCTCGCTCATTCTCCCTCTCCATCTCTCAAGCCAAAGAACTCTCGCAAAGGTTCTTCTAAAGAGGAAATTGTGATATTAAAAAATTTATACAAAAGCTGGCACAAAAAGTTGCATTAGCAAGTGAAGCATTGGTGGATTTGCATACACAGAATCCAGATTGAATAGGTATAATATAAACAGGATAATGAATTACACATTTGTGACAATTAATCAGGCAGTGAACATTGTGTCTGCCACTTAAAAGCTCTTCTTCCTTAACTGGGACTAAACACAGCTGGCAGCTGCCAGTCAGAGTGTCGCCATGGAAACAGGCTCGCATACTCCCTGTAACCAAGGGAGAGGGGAGTTTGTGAGTATGACTGTATGTGTGTGGCAAATGCCAGCAGCTGAAGCCCCTCCTTATCTGTGTCAGCCCTCCATATATTTCCTGTTAGGGCACAGAAAGCACTGGAGGCAGCAAAGCAGACTTGGACCCAGGACTGACAGCATAAAATAATGACAGCATAAAAATAGGGGGGTAGCTTAACCAATAGGAAGAAAATGAAGACATTCAGCCTTTGGTTTCATGTGGTACTTCTCCCTGCAGTATATAACGCCTTCCACTTCCACAGTCTGAATGATACACTGGCAAAATTCATATTCAAGGGAATTCTAAACAAACATCATAATGTATACAACAGAAAGGATAAATATGGGGAAAAAAACCTTCTATGTAAACTAACTGCAAACCAGCTGATGATAAAGCAATGGCAACATTTTGGTCAATTTCGCTGTAAAATTTTGTAAGCTTCTGACTGTGAATGTAGATGGGATTCATCTGTACTTTGTTTTTGTACTCCCATGATAACAGATATTTTGTTCATGGTACAAAGATGAAGCAGCTCATGGATTATTTTGTTACTTTACTGTACTGCGGCACATATAAGTGTAACTACATTTAGAAGTGAATGTGCAATTGCAAGCAAGAGTGTAACAGTAGGTCAGCGCATAGGCTCTCAACACATCTGGGTTGGGTCAGGGCTTTGCAGATCAGTTGACTTTGGCTTCTCTTGCTTAACTCTGGGATTAGCATGCTGGTTATGCCAATTCAAAGGGACAGGCACAGTTGGGACAGAAAGTTTTGATGAGATTATACATTGCCTATTAAGAACTGCATGTGTTACTACTATGATTTCTTAGATAAAAGGCCTTCAGAGCACAATGACAACCGTGCCATATTCCTGAACTGGTTAGACAACATGAAGTATCCTAGTATCACAGCTTTCTATTCTGGCAGCAAAATCATTTTACATAGCAGAAGGACTACTTTGCTCCAATTCTTCCTGACCACTCACCACATGCTGACTGAGCAGAGAGCATCTGGCATAAATGGAGGAAATCTTCTCAATAGAAGGAGATGAAACACTTTACACTTGACTCGTGTCTCGCATTCGGAGTCAAAGTGGAGGTGAAAGAGGAGGAAGGATTAGGATGTTGAGTGTCACCAAATCAAGCACCACAAAGCTGTACAACTGACCCACTGGCACAATGCATTCAACAATGCCTGTATTTAAAGAGTTTCCTCTCTAGGAACCAACTGGACCACTTAAATGAAAACCAAAAGGAAATTTTTTAACAATTACTCTTGTCTATGATCAGAAATGAACCTCATGACCAGCAATAATAATAATAACAATTATAATAATTAGAATAATAATTAGCATCATCATCATCATCATCATCATCATCATCATCATCATGAACAACCCATTAAAACCCCATTACCCCTTCATCCTGCACTGAACTTTAGACAATAATTCACTGAAAGCTGAGTCAGACTTTATGCTATTAATAAAAGCCATCTGGGGCAAGGTCTCAAACAGTGATGCTGGTAAATTGAGAGCTCACAGAAGCCATAAAAATAACATAAATCCACCAATCAAAATAAGAAGGACAGAGACCGGCATCAGACCCACACAAATACAATTGTGACCACAAAACTCATTCACTTGGACTGGAACTATGAAATCAATCAAATCATGGCTAAATGGAAGGTTCACCAACTTTTCTAAGCTCCAAGTCCAAATGCCTAACTATGTTCAAGGACACAACTAGGGTGTATGTATGATCCATATAATCAGAGGCTCATTTCATCAACTAAAATAAGGCTGTTTGATACCTCTAAGGCAAATTCCTAGAATGGACACTACCCCATATGACAAATGTCAATGTCATTATGTCATTAGTTTAAATTACCTAGATATACTTATCTACCTCTCTCGCAAGGGAGCTTTTGTATGGGAAATGCATGCAGTTTACCACTGCATACTGGCATAGTTATTGGTGGCAATAGTTATTTTTATTAAAAGCTGTAGAACTCTTAATCCCATGAACTGAAAGCACCTTACAAACAGGTACAGAGGTAATTAATTGATAAACACCAAACTGGAAACATAAATTCTGCATTTACAAATGCCTTAATACTTGTTAAGAATGACAGAAATAGATGGAGGGAAAGAGAAAGACAAGGGTGCTTAATGTTTAATGTGCTTTCTGTAATGCTTTCTGTGCCAATCCAAGCCAGCAAGAGAAAGAAAAGGACAGAGGAAATTGAAAGGAAAATAGTATTTATCTTTTAGAAGAAATGACAGACATGGACGGATTAGCACTTGGTCACACAGTTCTAGTACTTCATCGACATGTTTTGCTTTAGCTTGCATCAACAACACTTGATGTATTTTTATAAGCTAATGTATAGAAGCTTGTCAGACTTTTTATACTATGAGAACAGCATTGTTAATAGGTAGGGTAATCAGTGCTGAACTTCACCACAAATCAGTTAAGGTGGAATTTACTGAAGTGATTGTTTAGACAGCTCATATTTGTCCTAAATGACTCATAATTCAATTTCAATTACATTTATATCGTCTCGATAGTCTCAATATTTCAGCTTTACCACCAAAAAAAACTGTCAATACACTCCTTGACAGATATCAAAAGTTAAATTTTTATGCCATTTTAAGGTTATTGTTATTATTGCGTATACAGAATAAAGTATATTTAAAGATAAGTTTTACCTTTAGATAATAAACTGATGAACACCTCCCTAATCTGGGGGAGACTGATGAGGGGAAAATAAAGGCCTGCACACATAAGCAGTGTTAAGAACACAGGCAAAGTTATCTGCCATGCTTCTTGAATAAAATCTTATCAAGTCATTTCTGTCTACAAGACTGTTGATCTTGCTCAGAAACACATCATA
>JAODKN010016314.1:0-12021 GCA_026774425.1 Petrocephalus zakoni | reverse complement strand
TGGATGTTTTTCCCTTTTCACACCATTCTTTGTAAACCCTAGAAATGGTTGTGCGTGAAAATCCCAGTAACTGAGCAAATTGTGAAATACTCAGACCGGCCCGTCTGAGCACCAACAACCATGCCACGCTCAAAATTGCATATATCACCTTTCTTTCCCATTTTGACATTCAGTTTGGAGTTCAAGAGATTGTCTTGACCAGGACCACACCCCTAAATGCATTGAAGCGTCTGCCATGTGACTGGTTTATTAGATAATTGTATTAATGAGAAATTGAACAGGTGTTCCTAATAATCCTTTAGGTGAGTGTATTAACCGCCTGTGCCCGCATGCGTTCTCCTTTTCACATTCCGGTACACCGTAGAGCCTCAAGTTCCACCGCCGACTATGACGCTCCAAATCAGACACACGATTCATCCATTTTAATGCAGTTTCCTCACTTCTGTCCACTCTTTTCTCAATACTATTAATCTTCTCATTTATGACATTGATTTGGTCACGAACGGATTCTACCATTTTCTCAATTGCATCACTTCTGGAGTTGATAAGGTTGGCCAAGGTGTGAACAGCCTCATCAGAACTTAAGGAACTGTCATAATTAATGTGTGAAATTGTGGGTTTTTTAGGAACAGGTGGCTTACTAGGCGTCAGAGGCAATGCAGGAAAATCTTCATAATCCTTCTGCTCGCTGCATACCATTTCCTGTTATAATCATGGTCGCTAGCAGAAGTGCTAACTGTAGTGGAGACTGCTGTTAGGATCACTCTGCGAAGTTGCTGGGTCTGATTCTAGTTATATGTATCACGGAGTGTCGGCCAGAACACCACTTAAGGCTCAAGGATCCTGATGAATCTTTATTACAACATCCTTTCTCCAGGTCTCACGTGACACAGGTGCTGATGCAGGTGCTTGGGTGTGTATAAGTGTATGCATCTGCGTGCGTGTGTGTGTGTGTGTGGTCTAAAAGAAACAAAGATATGGTAAGTATATACTCAGCAAACTACCAGCAACAAGATCAGCTTACAATCATACATAAACACAGCGATCTCTCTAACCGCGTATAATCGAATCTGCATGCTAAAGTTAATTATACAAACACAGCATTGCATTGTATAATAAGCCCCGCGATAAACAATTATAACCTCTCCCTAACTTAACATTAACAGTGCTTATATGCACGAACTCACGTTTGACATACAATTATATTTCGCAACGCGAAAGAAGCGAAGGGCGCATTTACTAATTACGTTACCGATTATAACAGAACGATTGCATAGAAATGATAAATATAACCACTTGTATACTGAAGGCGCGAACATAAAGATAACCAGACTTAATATTTATCTTACCTTTTAGTCATTTACGCACATAAAAGAATGGACTGGCACCCTCAGTTAGCCCCGCTATTAACTTACTGTTAGTGAACAGAGAAAAAAGAAAATGGAGACCGCAACTAAATTCGCGCCATGCGTGCCCATGTACTACCATGGAAACGATAAACTAATGGCTGCCCCCATATAACATTATAAATGAATTAGTGAAATCAACTAAATAAGAATTTCTTTTACTAAATACTTAACAGTCGGGGGGGCTTTTGTACACTAAAACAGACCCTTTAGTAGGCTCACACGGTCTCTTTTGAACCGTTTTACGCATTTTCAACTTCCTTTCTACTTCCAGACTTATCAGCACACCTTTCAGTGTCAGAATAGACAACCAAACTAACCTTTGCTCCAACTAAGAGATAAGTGCCGAGAGCTCGATAACTATTAAATTTCAAACCGTTCACGCAGCCACCTTAATTGGGCGTGTCCCCGCTGCATGAAGTCGAACGCACCCATTAATCCATGTAACCGTCATCTTAGAGGAAGCGGAGCTTCTCCTGAAGGCTTAGAGCAGCTGCCACTGACTGAGGTGGTGATGAAAAAAATTACTACCAAGTCAAATTGCGCTTACTACCTTTTACTACCTTTCAAGGGCCTTAATTTGGCCCGATTTCATTTACTTCCTTTTACTATCGCGCGGACACCCTGGTGTACTATATTAAGTTTTTGGAAACTTCTCATTTGTATTATGGATGATTCCTCTACAAGATTTTGTATGTTCTTCTACATGTTCAAAAATAATTAAAAAAAAAAAGCTGCACACACGCAATAGTCTGCACATGGTCAGGGCATAGCTGTCAAGTCTCCCGTTTTGGCCGGGGAACTACCGTATTTTACCCCCTCTTTCCCGCCGTCCTCCCGAATTAGTATTTTCCCATAAACCTCCCGTATTATAATATCATTCCAAACTGAGCTCTGTCAGTAGCCTCGCGAGAACTACCACCTGCAATAGCCTGGGGGCCAGTTATCGCGAGGTTAGTGCCGACCGCGGGAACAAATCGGATGGATGTGAAGGCTGTTATTTTAGATTATTTTACATTTCTTGTACACCTGTCTTAGAATGTAAGGGATACTGGAGCTTGGTTGGGGTGGTGAGATGGCTCGCGGTGGGTGCCGGAAAATTTCCCTTATTTTCAAATCCAAAATGTGACAGGTATGGATCAGGGGGGCGCACACATTTTCCCGGTGTCGTTGGAGATGGGAGCAAATAAAAAGTCTACAGCAGTAGGAAATGCGTCTTTTATTAGACCAGTGCAGCTACAGTATATATAAAACATATATTTAGCATTTTTAATGTAGGTAGATAATTTTGATCTGCTCATTTTAAAATTAGCCCCTAAGTCCCGCCCTTCCCTGTACGGGATTGATTGTGGCTCCAAGCAAAAGAACACCAGGAAGTTGGACAAGGCAAGAGTATTTGGAGATGTTTCCATTTTAGTTTTATATGGAAGGACATGTGTCACTATGTTAGGAAAGAAGATATGGTTAAAAGCTATGAGGATGGAGGGGGGAACGTGATTGATTTTGGTGTCATGAACGGTTTTTTTAAATTAAAATGGTTAAAGTCTTACATAAATAAAGTCCTTTTGGTATATTATACCTAAATTTGATATTCCAAAATTTTGGAGGAATTTACTTTTTACTATGTTGTGATTTTGACTGTAACAGACTACACATCAAACTCTCATTTTCATCAACAAGTTCTTTTCTGGAAACTATTATATTAGCATAATTTCACGCCACATAATACCCCAGTGTGGACCAACAGATGTGTTTCTATTAATAGGAAATCATTATACATGGAGGATCCGTTTTCCAAAGGTGTTTGGTGTCACATTTTATGAATGGCATACGTGATGTGTTACATTAGGAGGACTTTTGTGTTAAGTTTTATGTTCACTGTTCTCCAAGAATGTACAAGAAATTGACAAAAGCAATACCAGCTCCATTGCTACCTATGGTAAGAGAAGATTTGATGTATTCAAAGGTCTCCCCTGGTCTTAGACAGCTCCACATTGAAAACATGGAATTTGGCGACAGGAAGGTTTCCAACAAATTCATTAGAACTTTAATAAAAGAATTTTTTCTCAATTAAGTTGAGAGATTATATACTTAAAGATTTTGAATCAGATCAGAAGACTATAATTAGAAGGAAATATATTTCATACCCCATTCCTCTTAAGGTAAAAGAACTAAATTTTAAAATTCTAAATGAAATTTACCCAACTAATAACTTTATTAGACATAGATTTAAATGTGAGGTTAATGGTTGTACCTTCTGTGATAGTGAGTTGGAAAATCTTGATTTTTTTTTCTAATGTGAAACGGTACAATTGTTGTGGAAGGATATGTGGAGCTCGATGCAGACCAAAGGGACTGACTTGGGTAATTAAATTTGGAATCTTTTTGTTGAATAAGAAAATTGGATTTTTAAATTAACAACTTAATTTTACTTGGAAGATTCTTTATCCACAAATGCAGATTTTTAAAAACTAAACCTGATTTTAATTACCGGTTAAATGATCTAAAATTATTTAGCAAGTCACTGATGTTAGTTGAACACAAATTGGCCCAAAAATTGCTCACACTAATTGGTAATTTTTATTCAATTTGGTGCTTTTCTGCCCCTTTTATTTGTCTTTTTCTTTCTAGTTTATTTTTATTCCTGTTTTTGTTTAGACATATTGTTGATATACATATATATTGTTCAACCTGGATGTTTATGACATTGTGTATTTGAATTGATATTTTGCCCTTGTTTGTACATATGTTAAATAAAGTTTAATAAAAAAAAAAAAAAGATTGAGATGTTGACGTACGTAGTTGTGATTTTCGGTTTCCCTTTACAGAATTTGGTCGTATATGTTGATACAATTTTGAGCCACATTCGTGTTCCACAAATCTAAAGGGTGCAGCTTCTGTTCAGTATCGTTACCTAGGTTAAGGAGTTGGGGAAGAATTGTACATTTCTTTTTTTATACGTTAACAAGAGCTGAAGTAATTACCAGGTATTCATGAGGTTGATACTTGTGGTTGTCATGTTTGATTATTTAAAATAAAATTTAAAAAATAAAACAGGTGTGCACCAGATTTGCCACCTCTTGCCCTTCATTTTTACATTTAGTCTTAAAGCCTTGGACATACAAAGCATGTAACACTTCCAAGCACTGAAATGATACAGGACTTCCCAGGATTTGTTTTTAATGAGCCTTCCATAAAACTACAGCAGCAACAGAATGACATTACATTTGTGTGAAAGAAGGGATTGAGCAGACACCTATGTTAACAAAAGTGTTTATTACACTACTCTTGGACCAAATAGTCCTGAAGGCAAGAGTTTGGTGCAGGAATGAGGGCTGTGTCATGACCATCGTGAAGGCTCTTTACTTGTGTTTTAACAGCAGATCCTTCAGTTTTGCTTGGTCTGCCCCAGAAAATTCATCAATCTACAGCAGGGGTTAAGAAAAAGGTGTAAAAGGATGCCCCATGTTTACAACAACATATTTAAGGGCCGTTTCCTGGACAAGGATTAAGCCTAGTCTTGAACTAAACTATTTTGTATGGAGAATCTGGAAAGATTGGGGGTCTCTCCATGCAAAAGAAAACTAGGAAGTTGGAGAAGGGGAGAGCATTTGGTGATTATGTTGAAGAACTTGCGACCTTTGGCTTTGCCTTGTGGACTCCATACAAAATACAGGTTAGTCCAGGACCAGGTTTAATCCTTTTCTCGAAAACCAGCTCTAAAAGCACTAAAATAAGTTCAGTGACTTTGTGCAAGATAAATCCAAGCACGCAATACGACTGACTATCACCAGTTATTTCAGTTAAAGTACAATGGGTGCATTTTCACTGAAGAAACACTTTTAAAAAGCAAAGTGGGCGGGAAACTCAATTCCTGCTTGGATTAACCTAATAAGAACCATGGAAATGAGAAAAATAAATGGAATGTGATAAAAGGGCCTTTGCTGCAAACTACTAGAGGGATAAGTGCCACAGCTACCCTCACCTTCTTCCCATTCTTGTAGAACTGGAATGTCGGCATGCAGTTGATTCCGCAGTCACTGGATACGTCCTGGGGGGGGGAAGGGCATATGAAGGGCAAACCATTTGTAGATACCTACAGAAGTCTGCAGCTCTGAGCTAAACATGAGCTAAATTGAAAAACTCCACAATATTTAGTGTTTTTGAAGAAAATGGAAACTATCCCGCTATTCATTATTGATTATTCAATGTTTTGCAAAGGTTTTGTACACAAGCCTCCAAAGGGGAGGTCAGACATAAAAGCCTGAGTGTGCTGAAGCTACAACTAGATGCGATAGGCTGCAACACTCCCTACATGTGCTGGGAATCAAGACCACAGGATTTTCTGCTGAGCCAAATAACTTGTCCACTTTAAGGCACCCCCATTTAAATGGTCTTCATCTCTGTTCAAGTGCGTACATTTAGCCCAGACTACTTTAAATCTGGCAAGTTATACAGCCAAGCGAGAAATCCTGCTTTGTGGTAGTGGCCCCAGCTTCAAGTAATCCAACTGTAGTAGAAATGAAAACCTTGTGTGTTCAGATGGGTCATATCAGCTCCACTGGCTAGCAGCAAATATGAAATGGCCATTTTGAATGATTATACACAATCCTGACCCCCACAGCAAATCTCGTGAATCTACCTGCCATTTACATTTACAGTATTTGGCAGGCGCCATTAGCCAGTGTGACTCATGAAAGTGCTTCAAGACACTTTCATGTTAGATCACAGTACATAATGGGAATAAGAATGGGAGTCAGATCACAGTACATAACAAGAGTAAGAATGGGAGTCAGTATTACTCAAGGGCCACAACCAGGACGAGAAACATGCAGGAGAATGCTTCATACCTCCGCCTCATCCACATCCACCTTCAGAAAGACCACACTCACGAAATCTGGTTCTTTAGAGAATCCCTGACAGAAAGAACAATTTGTTTTAACATGCACATCATCTGCATGCCTTAATGCAATATTTAATTAGCAGGCTCAAGCAAGCCAAAATGATCAGGGGTGCGTTTCCCAAAAATTATCACTCAGTGACCTACGAAGACTCCAAAGGTATATCTTACAAAAGGTATTTCATTTCCTATTTGTGTTTCTGACCAGTCTCTTAAGCAGCTGCTTATGGAGAGCTTCTTAAGAACAATGTTAAAAGGCCCCAGAAGACCTGGGCCGGTATGCATAAAACTACTTAAGAATGGTCGTACACTTTTGACTTAAGAGTTCAAAAAATTCCTAGTAAAAAGTAGGACCTAAGAGCGTTGTATAAAGATGCTAAAAGTTACTTTCAGCAAAGTCAAAGCCCAATTCCTAAGTGTTGAAAGAGCCAGCACTTAAATGTTGTGAAATGAGGACTACAAATAAAATCCCGCCCTAACTACAGAGTTCAAACAATAGAGGCGCTGCACGGTGAATATATTAGTGACATATATTATATTATTATATATTATTATATTATATTATAATATATTAGTTACCGTAGGGCTTTATACAACACACTTTTTTATTATACCTTTAAATTGGATGTACTAAAATCTACCTAGCACATCAGCAATCAATTTTCAGTAACAGATGCACATGTTGTATATATTATGGGTCAAACGCAAAAGTCATAGCAAGACAATGGATTCTAAAATAAAACGAAACTGGACAACAAACAAAACTGTTCTCTTGGCACAGTTGGTGCTTAAATGGAAAGAGGCTAGGGAGGTTATTGCAAGCTCCATAAATGCTACGTCACCTCCGACAAGGCGTTCAGCAGAGGAATGTGAAAAAAGGTGGTATAATGTTTTATCTACCTCGCGAAAGGAAATTGCAGCTTACAAAGGAAGCATGAAAGCTACAGGTTTGTGTCATTACTTATATTGCTCACATGACCTTCACTATAATAGACGATTATAATCATGATAATTATATTATTATTATTTCCCGTTCCTCTTGTTAACACACAGGCAGGTGTCCACCATGTAAACGGCAGAGATAGTAGAAGAGATATTGGTGTCAAATGAGTCCATTTGCAGCATTGCATGTGCACACGATCCTGCACTGCTAAAACTGAAAGTTTCAAAGAAGGTATGCTGTAAATGTGATGGCATGACTCGTGATATAAATGAACAATGGCTACCTTTATTCAATGTGTAAATAAAATTCAATGACATTGATTTGATGTAATTGAATGATTTGTTTATTCTTTATATCAAAGCATTTCAGGCATTATTGTCATCATTATTGTTGTATATCTGCAGGATGTCCTCTCATTGACGGAAAGTGCACGGTCTCTGTCCGGGTGCGCGTAGTGCTGCTGCCATCATGCAACTCCTAACTGGTTTAGGAGTCCTCACCAGCTCTCTTAAAAGCTGAGACCTACTCTTAACACTAATGAACTTTTATACAAGCCACTTACTCTTATATCTGAGAGTAAGAGCAAAATCACGTCACTCTTAGAATTGTGACACATTTAAAAGTGAAATTTTACTCTGAGAAGTTTTATGCATACTGGCCCTGACTGACATTGATCGATGAAGAATCGATTCCCTCTCAGCAGCAACTGCTTGACTGCGGTATGAAGGAAAGTGGTGTTTTTTTCATAAATACAAACATGACAGAAATGCTTCAAAAGATTGTCAATTTTGCATTTTGTTTTTAGGTTCTCCCAGTACTGATTAAGGCAAACTGAATCCTGAATAAACAAACTAAATCATGGTCCATAAATATGATTTTCGCCAATTGGGTGCAGGAGCCCACCTTCCCAGATTGACATGGTGTGATACATTTTTTTTCTTTTATAAAATACCTGCGTGCACTAATGTGTTTATGTCATTCATATTAGGATGAGCAATGGCAGAACAGCAGAAAGAAAAGTTGTGCTACTGTCATAACATAAAAGAATGTCCTCTGTGCTTTGTTATTGATTGCCAAGGACAAGAGGTGTCAATTTCAGGTCCAGAAAGTAAAAATCCAGACCAGGATTTTTCAACCAATCAGTTGAGGATAAAGAGTCACAGTCAGAGAGTGCTCAATTAGTTGGTTGAAACAAAATCCTGGTCTGGATTTTTCCTTTCTGGACCTGAAATTGACACCTCTGCCAAGGACTATTCCAGGGTACTTTTTGGGGAAAATGTTTTAGACCCGCAGTGTCGACTCTTGTCAATCCCACTAACGAAATAAGGGGGAGGAGGCAGAACCCCGGTCCCTTCCTTCCAGGTAAATACATACATAAACAGCGCATTCATTATGGACCCGCACGTTACTGAAGCCAAATGGCTGCGCATTCAGAGTGAAGACGAAACCCAACGAGGACTGTAGTTGATGTTATTATTATACTACATTTTATTTATATGCGCCTTTTTAGACATTCAAGGACACCGTACAGTGAATAGAATGCATCAGACAGTCATTTCATCATATGGACCAGTTATTTTTTAGTTAAATGATGCTTAGTTGTGAAGCTGTACCCTTACCGATGTCAGTCACTAGCGGTTAGTGTTGCCAACTTAGCGACTTAGTCGCTAGATCAAGCGACGTTCCAGACCCCTTTAGCTACTTTTTTTTTCAAATAGCGAGTAGAGACAATATAAATAAACAAATAGAACCGATAATAGTACAAGAAATTCTTTTAGCTGCGGTAAAATACAGTAACCTACATAGGTACAGAGCAGGAGTAACGCGAACGAAGTGGTGGCTCTCGGCTGAACGTGGTCGCGACGTGATGACGTCGTTAATGCAAATGAACGTGTGGCGTCACCTACCGACTTGTACGTTGAGGATAGTTGCCAACACTGCTAACGGCATGAGCTGAAAACGAGCGGGTCAGACCAACCTTATGAAAGAATATCTTCTACATTACGAAAGAACGTTTCGAGAAACATCTTAGCGTTAAGAGACAACTTTAAGCTAGAAGTTACGATCGACGTAGTGTTTAGATAATTTCGGGAAACGCAGCCCAGATCCGTTAGCCCGGGGTGCTCCAGGCCGACGGCACACACACATAGGCCTGCACATACACACCTCGAAGATGGGTCCGATGACCCTGCAGGGGCCACACCACGAAGCTGTGAAGTCTATCACCACCAGTTTCCCCCCAGCATCCTGGAGCGCCTTGTCAAAGGCAGCCTGAGAACCACACAGAGCAATGAGAGAAAAAGAAAAGCGCACTTAAGATTATACCTTTTCTCCAGCTCTCATAAAACCACAGAAGTAATATACTACCAGTAATATACTACAAACAGCAAATAAATATTAACCTCCACTCTTGATAGCGCTTAGGCGTGCGTGAAATGCAGCCATCTTAATATTCCGCTGCATTGTACAGCGCCCATGTTCCCCATTCTGTATTAAATAGAAGTTCTCTCATTACGATGCGTTTTGGGATGGTTTGTTAATCATGGAGGGTATGAGATGCGCTTTACGAGTTATGTAAAATAACAAATTAATACCAATATAAAGCTCGTCATTCTGCAGTCTTAAGCCTGGAAACATTTCTTAAATGCGGAAGTATTTCGCCGCTCCGGCATTTATGCCGAAGTGTTACACTAGTAGAACACTAGAGAAAAAAAGTAAGCGAAACACCTAAATGCACCAGCAAATTCACACAAGTCAATAAATATTTCGTTCCGTACCCTGTATTAAAAGCTGCGGGTTTCCACTTCTGTTGGGACAGGCGAAGCCCGTACACATTACTATACATATTCTCGGTCCTGCCCCCACCACAACGTGCGGATAAACTAAACATCTATTGTAATTCATTGCAATAAAATAAAACTTGTAAGAAGGGCGCGAGCGGCAGTGCAGCAGCCAGAAAGCAGGAACATACCTTATCCTTGATCATACAGACCATTTTCTTTTTATTTAGTGCGGCTAGTCCCGTACCAGTTTGTTTCCAACAACTGCACTACACGCCACACCTATCGGCGACTCACTTTATACACGAACGGGAAGCCCTGCCCCTCATGCTCGGGAACGTCGGGCGGAGGGGGAGGTGGGGTTCCCGAACGATCACCGCCGCCAGCCGGGCTTTTATATTCGAAGCTTCTCGGAAAGGTTTTGCCCAGATGGACGTTATATTGTTTTGCAACGCGACGCATATAAACTTTATGGCGGTAGCCGAATAAACGGTACACTGTAGAAATCTTTGTGTTAGATTACCACAATAAGCTTCATGTCAAGTTTCATTTGTATCCATAGTAGGAGTACAAGTTCATAAAATGTGGAGAATGCTTTTCGGACTGCTGGACGCTGCGCATGGTGACGTAATCACCATGACTTGACAAAACACCGCCATGGCTTTCAGTTGGGGACAAGTCGGCAACCCTGCAAAGAGTGACGAGTAACAAGTGCCAGATAGTGTTGCAACAAGGGTTAGGGTTTATTGTGTTATATACATAACACAGAACCTCAGAAAGGCTACTCAAAAAACACCAATGGAACTTCTCAATATGCGTACTTGACCGTATTTGTGTTCTCGTATACCCGTTTCATGTCATCTTCCATTGCTACAAGAACGGAGGACGGTAAAAATCCGCGGATGTTGTTCTTGTTCCGCCCATATATCAAGCACACATTTGTTGCATCCTCGCCAACCGAGACCGATCCAATGATTCATTGTTCCCGAAGTTCGTTCTTGTAAGGCAATTAAGTTAGCTAGCCCGGTCTCGCAATTACCACGACTATGAGGTTTGTGATTTTGGCATTGAGATTCACCCATTATGGTGTTGGGTAAGCTAACTGCTCACATCAAACTGCTGCAAAGGCCTGTATGAACAGCTTTGATCAGTTCAATTAGTTTTTATATAGCACTTGCCACAACAGTCGCCCCAAGGTGCTTTGCATGGGTGTGTTGATATACATTACAGCATCATTACTTAAGAATAAAGTAAAATGGGGAAAATGAAAGAAAGCTGACAACTAGCTGCCTAATACCACCCCACCATGCGAACATTACGGAATAAGAATGAATGGGCTTGCTTGCTAAAAGCAGTGTGAACTGTGGTTTAGGGCAAAGCCACAGTCCATCAATAAGCCAGTTCTCCACAAAGGCCTGCGTAGGGCGGCAGATTGAAGGCTGCATCCACGATGTTACAGTTAGTCATGATGATTACTGGCACTGATCTTCCTCGCCGAAAACCAATCTACCTCTACTGCTCCCAGAAGGCGGCCGAGTCAATCTTCAGGAATGCCAGCCAACCAGCTCACACCCTTTTCACATTCCTGTTGGTGTACCAGCAACCACACCACCTGTTCCAGTGGGGGATCCACCAGGCCGTCAGGTCCACCAGTGGCATTGTATTAAACTCATTTTTCCAGCTTGATCAATATTTGCACATCCCCATGGCAATTGTATGGAATATTACCTTAGTGCCTTATTGCGTAGCTACTAGTGGTATAACGTTGTATGACACTTAGTGGTAGGTTATCTAGAGGATATAATCATTAACATGATATTGAAACATATACTGATTGATGTTATCATTAGATATATATGTACTAATGTATCTTGATATAATCCATACGTGTAATCAAATCAGAGTGCACTTGTGCCTCATCTAAGGCCCACAGCCATTGCTGAACACCTGGTCAGATCCAGCCCTGCGTCAAGGTCACCCTAAATGAGCTTA
>JAODKN010016313.1:0-12030 GCA_026774425.1 Petrocephalus zakoni | reverse complement strand
CATGTTCATGATTAGTACTTCAGTAGTCAATGAGTTACTACTATTATTTGTGGCCCCTCAAGTAAAGTGTTACCAAAGTTGCTATAAAAGTTATAAAAGATGCATCATGATTCATTAATGATGAACGAACATGAGATTAGCATGTAACCAAGACTTAGTCAGTGGTTAATTAATACATGAGTAAAAGCTTAATGATACATGATATGTGCTCCGGCAGGTAAAGTGCTACCAAAGGTATCAATGAAGGACAGAGCTTCTGCGACCGGTGAGGAAAGTTTCCAATTCTGAGTGAAACAAAATTGAAAGAGAGGATTGCTATGAGACCACAGACATGAGACCTGAGCATGAGAAGGATGATCACTTCATTTTTACCCTTGTTTAGTGAAAATGCCATATATATTATATAGCTTATGTATAAAGGTTATCTGAATTTGGCGTTGACCTCTAGCCAGAAATTTTTAAAAAAGTTTAGCTTTTTCTTTATGTATATGAAACTATTAACATCATACTTGGATATGAATGAGGAATATTGGTTGAATATCCGGGCTCTCTATATGTTATATGATATGAAAACAGTGATTTCTGAAGAGAAACAAAAATGTTGAGAATTTGTTGAGCTATATTATTTTACAGGGAGCCGTCCTGTACAGAATGTTGAGATCCAGAATCCTCATGGACTTTCCCCTTCCCAGTATCATGGATCGCATTCCGAAGTGGCACGCATGACAAACGGTATCATCCAAGCTGCTTAACAGAATGAACTCCGTGACTCATTTGCAACTTGATATCTTTGATATCCTCTTAGCATAAGAATCAGGAGTAGGGGCAGGGAGAGGACACAGCACGAGGATATCTCCACCTGTGCTTTGAGCCATTTTGAGTAGACAGAGTGATTTTACTAAGTGTGCCTAGAGACCAGACAGCATTAGTGCCAGGACTCTAAATGGACCTTCCACAGCAGTGTTGAGCTTGGATTTTATGTCAAAAGATGACGCATGGAGTGGTTCTCCTTTTAGCATCCATGGCTGGTCACAATCAGCCCCTCCATTCTAGAGGGCTTCCAGGGGCTGTGGAAATGACAGCTGGGGATTGGCCGAAATGACAGCCAGGGATTGGCGAAATGACAGCCGGGGATTGGCTGAGACGTCAGTGTAGCCTTGATTGCATGGTGGCTGTTGTGTCGGTCTGCAGGGGTCTGGGGGTTTTGTAACAGCTTGAAATGTTCTGTGTGGGATTTGAACCCACACATCCTGTCTGAAAATGTACTGATAATGTAAAAATGATGCATGATAATCAGGGCTGTTCATGCAGTTTACAGGATTAATCTGTTGCTAAACAAGAAATAATTTCACTCAACATCATCTTTGTTTAAAAATCTGACTTTGTTTTGAAAACCTTGTCTTTTTCATGAAAATTGAACCTCTCATATCCTTCCCTTGAAAATTTGACATGCACCCTAACCGGGCATAATTCTCTGACAGCTACTGCATATTTTTATAGTCTTTAAAAAAAATTGGAGAATCCTTTGTCTTTTTACTGTACTAGTAAAAAACAAATGTAGTTGTCACCTTTCACATGTGAACAAAAGAGCTCTTACCGTTCCCCTGCTGGCTGCTAATGATGACTTCATCAATCCTGAGGAATTCGCCCTCGGCCTGATGCAGTGAGTTCTGGTCCCCACTCTCCATCCATTGGACCTCACATTTTCCCCTGGCTTTAACCAAGAGCGTCTTGATCTTCGACTCCTTGGCAAGCACTACAGCAACACACCCCGAGAGCGCGTCTCCGCCAGTGAACGTGTTATTTTCGTTCACTGCGTCGTAAGTTATCGAAATGCTTTTCAGGGAAGACGCCATCACTGGCAGAGGCTCGCGGCAAGTCTGGCACTTCAGGCGAACTGACTCCTGCGAAGCGTCTGTCCTCCAGCGGACCGGCTGACCGACGCAACGCCTCTTTTTGCATGCCGCGCGGCTGTGTCATGGTTTCGAGACACGGAGACACGCCTTGTCACAGAAGACATCGTGGGAGCAAACATGTGGGTTGTGGGGGGGGGGGACACTTCAAATATATGAATATGGAAATACAGTAAACGGGAAACAAGAAAACCTGACCAACGGGTTTGCTGCAGATGGGCGTGACGTGCCGCCCGGCACACTAACCCCAACCATCACTCATTATCCTCCATGACCAGAGGCAGATCACCTTATCTGGGGGCCCCCGAGTTGACATCGGCATGGATACTCAGTTTTTCCTCGAGATGGGGGAGGCCCTGATGTTTGCCGGAGGGCCCAAGACTACAGCCTAGGATAGGCTCTGCGGCCACACGTTTCAGCTGCCTATAGCCTCCCCCACCCTCTCAAACACAAATAAGAATCATAGCTATCACATAATGAACAAGTCCACACAGGTCTCCTTACAATGTATGAGCTGGGCTGCTATAAGATGACAGCATACTATGGATTACACTGATATTCACCCCTCCTAACAGATTAATAAAAAGGACAGGACATAGAAGTTAGAGAATGTGGAGAAGTTGAATAAACCACAATATTGTGATACTCCTATAACTAATAAAATTTTTAATCATATAATATCCATCTCAAATTATGAATGCAAGTGTGCATGTATGGGCATGTCTGATGTAATGTGTCAATCATACCCCCAAAATGCACTCTGTTGTGTTTTTTTCATCAAACCTTGAGGTGAGAGGAACGAGCTTGAACGATAGAGTTGATATTTGCTTCATCTACAAAACTGAGCATTTGATTAACTCTTCGTTCGTATCACATACCTGCAACTTCACTGGTTCTTAGGCCAAGCTGCGTTACCCTCTAGGAGTGTCAATATGAAAAAGGTTCCCCTGTTGCTAAACTCCTGTCCAGTGGATGCAGGCTGACAGGTTCTCCTGCACACAGTGACCCTGAGCAGAGTGGGCTGGGTGTCCTTCCGCAAGACCCTTGTTTTTACAGTAAATATGCTCCATGAAATATGCAGTGAACAGGAATTGACAGTACCTAGATAATAAAGCTTAGGCTGAGAGATCCAGAGATAAAAGGCCTTTCCTTAGCAGTATCAGTGGGTGGGTAAAGTGACCAGGCTAGCCAAGCCTATTAGACGTCTGTTTCTCAAATCAGTCTGCAGAGACCCACAGACAGTCCACATTTTTACTTCCTTCCAGCTTCTAGCACACTTGTACCAGGTATTCAGTGTTCTTGGCTGAGAGGGAGCAAAAATGTGGACTGGCTTGAGGCCCCTGAAATACTGGGTTGAGAAACTCTATTAGAGGCATCGGGAGACGTCACCATCACTACCATTAGGGGGCAGCATTTACTGGCCAAATGGCTCATCGCATTACATGCTTCTAAATACGTCTCATCCGTTTCAGCACGATACAGATCTTATACTGCACAGAATAAAAGGTAGTAACGGTAAATTAAGACAAACAATCACAAAAACGTCATTTCCATTATCCAGAAACATTTTGTCTTCATCATTTTTGGATAAATATGTTTTTTTTGTATGTTGTTAGCATTCTATCAGAAGAGTCACAACCTTAACTATTAGGAATGCATATTGGTCAAGCTCAGGGACTCAATTATGGTACATTACATAATTCAGACACTGGCTGTGAAGGTATTCCACCCTGTTAGGGACATATACATAGTTACCATTACATTTTAACAATGAAAATATTAAACAATGATGAGCTTTTTCTTGCATAATATATGTGCCTTATGCAGTCATATTATTTTTTATTAGGGATGCACGATATTTATCGGACAGATAAGTTATAGGCCGATATGAGGTCAAATGAGATCATTTTTATTGCTCCGGTAAATAAATGAAATCCGATAAAGTGGCTAGGCTAATAGAATTAGTGAAATTGCTTGCTGGCAGGTAGCGCCTTTTAAAACAGGCAGTGACTGGAGATGAGTGCCAGCACACTGTCCACATGTCTTGGCCAGTCTGGATGTTTTTCTCGGTGGCAGCGGGCTACAATGCCACTGCCGTTCGCAAACCAATGGGGATGCAGAAATGCTCCGCTAAAGAGAGCTCCGCGGAAAACAAGCTTTTGTTTACTAATGTAGACATGCATTTTTATACCGCGTCAACTCGGTACAAATGTACGTTAAAAAGGGACATAAAGTACTAACATACAGTATATTATTACATTATTTATGACGTGTTGCTGTTTGCGTAGAGGGACATAAATAAAAAAAAAAATAATAATCGGGAATAGACTAAGGTGTCTGAAGTTATGTTCCAGAGTTGGTGAACTGTATAAAATATTTTAGTGAAAAAGAAAATAAATCGCATACTAATTTTGGCACCATAGCAGAGAGCGCCCGCTGGCGTCGCGTGCAGGGCGGCTGGAGTGAGCGCTGACGCTCTCGCCGCCCCCGGTGCGAACGCATGGTTCGGGTGACCGGATAATCCATGTCATCCCGGACACTGAGCTAGGACAGGATTTGCAAGCTACCATTTCAATCAAAAGGACCTGGATGTTAATGTGAAACAGCTGGATGAGTCTTTCAATCAAGGAAACAAACCAGTCAAAGCGCAAGAAGAACTGAACTATTTAGCCAAGCACAGGAGCCTTTCAGCTTTAAAGTAGTTTGTAAAACCTGAAGTAGCTCAAAGCGTCCGGGATGACATGGATTATCTGGTCACCCTGCGCATGGTAAAACTAAAACTCGGAGCATCAATGTCCCCATTAAACAAGGATTTGAAAACCGTAAAAAGTTCTCCAGAGACAACGAAAAGGCTTAAGCCACAAACGACAAAGTAATGGAATTTATAGTTATTGATGACCAGCCTTTTTCCGTGCTACAGGATCCGGGTTCTCGCAGGTTAATAGCGCATTTGGAGCCGCGTTTCACCCTCCGAAGCCACCGCTTGTCCGATTTGGTCGCTACACACATCCATAATTTGATAGGCAAGAACGGACTAAACACACCTTATTTTTGTCGAGGATGCACTTTTTCCAAGGTTGACAAATGTCAATGCATTTAAATTATGTATTTGAAAAACATTTAACTTGAAACATGTATATAAATACCTACCTCATCCTCATGCACTAAAAGCTGAATAGATACATTTCTTTATTAAGCATAAAATATACTTGTATATGAATGTAATTTACAGATAAACCCGTCAGTTCTGTTAAACCCTTTTCTTGATGGCTGTGTGATTTGACATGTCAGTGCATTTACTGATTTCATATGTAAGATGTTTGAGTTATGAGTATATTTTACTGCTGTCATTAACTATAGCAACTGGCCATAGGACTTACATTTAATTTTTGTAAAGCCTAATATACTGCTACTAAGTATTGTTGTATCTTACACAACAAATTTAAAAAAGCATTTGAAGAGACTGTTTACTGTTAGGCTAGAGCTACTAAAATATCAGTTTCATCAGTGCATCTTAGATTTTCTAGTCTCCTATTGCACAAACTGCAGATTATATGAACATTATAGTAATTATAAAAATATGAATGTACTGGTTATCAGACTCGGCCATGACAAGGATCGACTTAATTATCGGTTATCGGTATCGGTTTAAAAATTTTCATATCGTGCATCCATATTTTTTATTCTTGAAATGATAACAAAACAATTATTAATGAGTAGAATATGCCTTGATTATTAAAAACCAGTACTTTTCTGTAACTATTTTTACTGACAGGATGGTAAATAATACCAATATTTTCCACAAAACACATACATGATACTAATGCTCCTCATCTCCCAAAACAACACAAAAATGTGCCACACATTAAATATTGCCAAATATCAAATCATTATTTACAAATGACTTCTTTCATAGGGTGGAACAGTACATAACAGAGTGGCACACCAATATTAACAGGTTCTAACAGTGCCATCCAGGTCTGGCTCCAGCCAGGAAGAATTTTTTTGGGGGGCAATTACATAAATAAAAAAAAACTATATTGAGGCTGATTGGGCCAGCCTTGTGATTGGGTGGGCCAGGCCCACCCTGGCCCCCCCGTGAAGCCGGGCCCGGTGCCATCTGTAATGTGTGGAACTGCGCTTATGCAATAATATTTCAAAATAATCAAATGGTTCACAAATGGATTGTGTGTGCATGCGTGCGTGTGTGTGTGTGTGTGTGGTTTTTCATCACAATCAATCATGATAACAAGCATTCTCTGTCCAGGTGGCTAGAGACAGAATTACAAATTAGAGAAGACAGAACAAATCATGTTTTGTTTATATTTTATTAAAATAAAGGATGCTGTCATGTTGCACATGATTGTAATTCACTTCTCCAAGAAATGCAACATTTTGGCACAAAACGAGTGTTACATTTATCAGTTAGATTATCTGGCAGAGGTAGTGAGTGACTGATACGACCCTTCAGATGTGCTGCTCGTAAAGTGATAAAGACAGGACCTGCTTAAGTTCCATCATTTATAAAACCCAATAAACTTGTGGGTCTAATAGACATGCAAGCAGCAGGTCTAGTTCAAAAACCTGAACAACAAACAAGGATTAACACATAATAACAAACACACTGCTGCATCTCAGCTGCAATAAGCGATGGATTTCCTGACAAATATCATTTGCAATATGCATAAAATACAATTTATTCTATTAGAATCTCCACCCTGCTACATTCACATTCCACCCCATTAAGTTTATAGATCTAACAGGGTGGACATATTTGAGGTAAGTTAGCAGTAGTTCTTTGGGTGATCAACATTTATCTTACCCATCTAACCTTCAACAGATATACAGAACTTTTATAACTATGTCAGATATGTTTATGCTTTTTGTACAACATACTGTAGGATAAAAACTAAAAGAAAGGTAGGAGTGATAATTGAAGCTGACCAGCTGAGGCCGCAAAACTGAATTCATGCTGAAAAAAAACAATGATGTCACTTCCTGACGGTGGTCTGAAAGGAATTGTAGTCTTTTTTTGGAACGTACACACTGACAACGTGGAAGATAACTTCAAGGAAACCGTTAATTGTTAACTGGCAAACTTAATTGTTAACTGGCAAAAAAGAGCAATAGTTTTATCTGATTTTTATGTACGATTAGAGGCAGTTTAGCCTAGTCTACAACATAGTTAAAGAATATCGCAAGATTTTTTTGATAATTTTTTTGGTTGATAGTTCTTGTGGAACTTGATTACTTTGCACTGAGGACATAACAAAACTGAATACATATTAGGGGTTGCATGACTTCAGACTTTTTAAAGTCGACGTTAATGTGATGAAAATCAAGTGACTTCGAGTCGCTGATGATGTCATTGTTTTTTTTCCCCAGTCATTCATAAAATTACAGGAGGGAATGCTTTGCAACAATCTGCATTCACTGACAACGGACAGCTCATACACAGAATTTACGTAGAACAGCAAATATATAAACAAGCTGCAACTCAGCTGTTACATTATACATACATATACTTTATGTTACATATCCTTTCCCGTATATAAGTCGAGTTAAACCATATTATCCAGCAAACTACTGATCGTGATGAACAAAAGCTAAAGGGTTATGAAAAAAAAGACAAAGACTAACTTGCCGGTTAAATTTCACTTAAAATACTAGGCAAAAAGAAACCTGAATAGAATTTTCCCCGCTGGTGTTGCTGTTCCCTTAATAAAAGAACAGTCGTCTGCATCCATTCCATGACTGCGCTGTGTTCCTATCTGTTACACCCACGTGATCAGCGACTAGTTGACAACAAGCTCAAAAGGTCATTATGGTGGAGTAAAGTCAAACTGTCGACTTGTCTGTGCAACCCCAAATACATATATCAATTGAAAGGTTGTGTAAAATACAAAATATTATTTCTAATGTGAATTCTCTGTTTAAGTGATAAAGAATATCTAAATATAACATTTAAGCCATCTGTTATGAATATGCAAATCATTTTAGAAAAAATATGAGTGTGTAAATCGCAGGGACTAAAAGTCAGAGTGTAACCGGAATTCTCAATGCGTTACTGTTCTTCCACAATCATAAAGCAAAAATAGGCCTATATGTACATGTATATAAAAATATATCTATTTAAATGCCAAAACATTTCTATATACATTTTTATTTTAACTTCTGGGGAAATGTAGCTTCCCTTGACCCCTGTTTCTTAGTTAATGTATCCTGCTCTTAGTTAATCTACCCAGTATGTTATTAGTTAGAATATCTTCTGCATTAGAGTGGTCCTTTTTCTGAAACATCAGTTGAGGTTGGGTAGCTTTTGAATGTATCCTGAGTTGAATCTGGGGCATCTCGAAGTAGATATGTACCCAGAGGCATTTGAGGTGGACTCATCATTGCATCATTGTAGGATGGAGGGGGATTTGGAAGAGACTGGGGAGAATGTTGACCCAGAACATCATAAGCTGGAGGTGCATCTGGACTAAAATACGATAGAAACATACAAGGTTCACCAGGGGCAGGCTGATATGGAAATCCTCTAGGGGCAGTTAGGGGTGGAGCAGCACCAGGGGAAGGTTGATAAGGAAATCCTCCTGGGGCAGTTAGGGGAGGAGCAGCACCAGGGGCGGGTTGATAAGGAAATCCTCCTGGGGCAGTTGGGAGTGGAACAGCACCAGAGGTAGGTTGATAGGGGAATCCTCCTGGGGCAGTTAGGGGTGGAGCAGCACCTGGGGCAGGTTGATAGGGGAATCCTCCTGAGGCAGTTGGGGGTGGAGCAGCACCTGGGGCGGGTTGATAGGGGAATCCTCCTGGGGCAGTTAGGGGTGGAACAGCACCTGGGGCAGGTTGATAAAGAAATCCTCCTGGGGCAGTTATGGGTGGAGCAACACCGGGAGCAGGCTGATATGGAAATCCTCCTGGGGTAAGTTGAGTAGGAAGAATGACCAATGGTAACTTGACCTCTGGGTCTACGGCGAGGGGAACATCTAAGTAAGCCTGCAATAAAACACAGAAAATAATGCAATATCGGAAAATTACACACAGCTGGTTGGTCTGGGTTTCCTTTACTCAGATTTTCTATATCTGAATTTTGTAATACTTACTAATTACTATTTTTTAGAATGTGTTTATGATCATTTTATATGTCAACGGCATCCTTCTAATTATGTCCTAGATCATACCTCAAAAATTCACACACCCCCTTCCCTATGATATTGGTTTCTTCCAAAGTTACGCATACAATTTGGAGGCTAGTGTAGTAGTGAGTGTCATTTTCAATAACCATAGCAGCACAAATAACTGACATTAAAATCTCCAGATAAATATACAGTTTACCCAAATATATATATATATATATATATAAATAATCGTATATTATATATAAGTACACACACACACACTCTAATCGTGGCCCCTCAGAATTTTGGCTTGCATGACGCCCCTGCCGCACCTTGACGAAATACTCCACTCTGATGATTCTGCAGTTGTCCATGGTGGCCGGCAGATTTGGGGGAAGCTTCAGCACCAGTGCCAGCGTCTGCTGTGTGTTGGCCGGAACCGCCTTCCCCACATGCTTTAAGATGCGATTTGAAGAGACGTTTCTACTTCCTTCAGCAAAAAAAGTCTGAATTTGGTCCACAGCGACCTTGGGCACAAGGTCGCGAGACGAGTTGTTCTGAATATCAATTGTGACCTTTGATCCTTCTGCTGCACGGGAATCATAGGATAAACATCTCAGTGGACAGTTCCAGGAAGATGGAAGAGTAAATGATGAGCTATTATAGAAAAATTATCAACACGGTGGTACAGTTTTTTGGTAAGTCACTTTTAGGGAATGATGTACTTTGGTAAATAAACAGTGTTTCTGAGGTCTCTCCAGTGTCTACCTGGCCAGTAAACCATCTGCTCCATATTCATGTTGATGGTCACATTTCCAGAGGTGAAGACTTTCATCTTCTTTGTGACTGTACCATTCTGGGGTGACTGTAAGTCATAGGACACAAAACAATCTGTCATTTACATCTGCAGAATTTACATTACATCTTAATTGCTTAATTGAGGAACTTAAAAAGAAATAGATCAAAAAACCTGGATGTCATCAGGTGACTGACGTTACACAAATATTAACATAATTTGAAAATGCTGGTTTTTTTTAATGACTGTATATAAGAGGCTAGTTTGAAAGGCACCATAATGACCTTGGTTATTGCACATCCTAGTTGACTATTGTGAGCACTACATACCATTAGCTGGGCCATGCTCATCTGAGGCTTTGAAACAAAGGTGAACATGGACCCTGATTTACATGGGAGCCTCCAGGACCTGCTCAGCTTTGCCTCCAGCTTATATTCCACTTTTCCATGAGCTCCATTAAAGGAAGATGGCATGTTCCTATCAAGGGAAGAAACCTAGGATGTTTACAGAGAAGGTTCTGATCATAAACCCAAAATCCACAATGTGATTCTTACCCTTGAGGAATCTGAAATGTAAACGGGTAAACATTGCTCCCAGCAGCAAGGACAATTTCTGAAAATGAAATGGCAAAATGCATAGTATTATATATAAAACATAATATTTTAATGTCATTTATTTAACTAGATGCTGTTAGAATGACAACAATGTATTCCTCATGGCCCTGTCAGCCCCCCCCCCAATCATACTCCATACATCATATAACAGTATACGGTATTTTGATGGTATTTTCTAAAACAACTATATTTTGATATCTTGAAATATTTTGAAATATTTTGTGTGCCACCACTGACTATGACTAGGGCATAGTGGCACAATCATATATGTGTGTGTGTGTGTGTGTTGGAAGGGGGGGGGTTACATTTTCCCAACAAATTTGCAAATCTGACAAATATTTTTTGAGTTATCACATTGTCAAGATTAAATATCTGAGGCTGCCTTTTTCTTTTCCATCACTGTGGTAATGCTTCAGTGTTGGTGCAACACTAACAAATCTTCAACAATATAATACTTTTAAAGTTACCATGTTTGCGAGATTAAATATCTTCTGCAGCTGCCCTTTCCTTCCTTTGCTGTCATGTAGCACTGATGTTTCAGCTTGGGGACAATTTCCCTCAAAACGAAATCAGGTATCACCCAAATCATGATTCTGTGACAATCAAACGCTAGTCGACTTCTCACATACACAAGTTCAAATGTCAACTGCAGTCACCCATCCCTTAACTGCCACTGAGCTATGTCGCTTTAATTTTGGTGTGATTGCTCTCAAAACTGATCCGTTCCAGTTCGTCACTTATACAATGTGTCAGTCAAGTTTGAAAAAAATCAGTCAAATACTTTTCCAGTTATTGCCCTAATGGGATCAAGTGTCAAAACTGCCTTTCTCTAAGCAATCACTATGCGGCGCTGCTTCAATTTAAATCCAAGTCTCTAACCCAGGGGTGGGCAATGTTCTCCAAAAAGGGCCAGTGTGTATGCAGGTTTTTGGGATAACCTTTAGCTCAGCTGTTCAAAAGTGTGAGGACTCTTCAGCTCATACTAAACTATGGTAGCATCTGCTATATTCTTCGAGGTGGTCTGCTGGGGGTGCGGGAGCTCAGAAAGGGACAGAAAGAGACTGAATAAACTGGTCAGGAGCGTGGGCTCTGTCCTGGGCTGCTCTTTGGACTCCACTGATTTGGTGGCTAAGAGGAGGATGCTGGCTAAATTTACATCCATTATGGTCAATCCCTCTCACCCCCTGCATGACACAGTGAGGACATTACAAAGCTCCTTCAGCAGCAGACTACTGCATCCAACATGCAGGAAGGAACGTTTCCAAAGGTCCTAAATGCCATCTGCCATCAAACTTTATAACACCTCAGTCACCTGAAGTTCATAAATTATGTCACTATTCTGTATATTGTGCAATATCCGCTGCATAGGCATACAACTATATTTACATCACTCGGTGCAGTCTGTATGTATGTGTATATGTATATATGTATGTATGTGTACTTTGCACATAGTTTAAAAGGAAACTGCAATTTTAAATGGTTTTGTGTGTATGTTAATAGCCTGTGATATTTCAGTGATTTTTCCAGACAGAATAGATTATAACAAATTAAATACTTCTAGCTGCGTTAAAATAAAGTAGCCTATATGA
>JAODKN010016312.1:0-12039 GCA_026774425.1 Petrocephalus zakoni | reverse complement strand
GGGGCATAGGCCTATGCAGGGCCTTGCAGCCCCAAAGCCTGACATGACTGGGCCCCAGGACAAAGAAGTTTGAGAAATACTGGTCTAGGTGATTTCACTAATTAGAGCTTATGTAACACAGAGGTCTTAAAGAATTTTGAAAAGGTATTAAAAATGGCATTAAAAGGCATTGAAAAGAATTTACTGATACCTGCAGATACCCTGAATGCAAATTGTTGCAAAGCATTCCTTTCTCCTGTAATTTTATGAATGACTGGGGAAAGAATCAATGACGTCATCAGCGACTAGTTGAAGTCGACTTGACTTTAATCTCTTTAAGATCGACTTTAAAAATATCTGAAGTCATGCAACCCCTACTGATAGCTATTGGACTGAAAGAGTTCTTAAAACTTTTCAGTTTGTGCCGATGGACTCTATACCTTCTGCTTGACGGAAATGGCTCATACTGGGAGTACAGAATATGGGATGGATCACTGAGGGTTCTCTCTGCCTGTTTTGAATACACATTATTAGTGTAGTGAAGATTGATCCTTCTGCTCAAATCTTCAAAGTCAGTACATCTGATACAGACTGTTATGATTATAATGAAGCAGGAAGATTCCTGAATCATGTAGTCATTCCATACCTAATTATGCTAAGACAGCCTGATAAAACAGAAACGTGGGTTTCTGTTTAACTCCATACAGACATTACCTGTGTAAGAAATACATTCTCTGAAGGAAATGACAACGTACATAGTCAACATTCCAGGTTCCAGTGTTATCAGTATGGACACCAAGGTACTTGTAGGACTGAACTTGTGTGATTGGCTTATGTATGATCCCTACTTCATTAGAGTCAAACTTGATCATACCATACATCACAAGCCGATTTGTGTCACAACAGTCAACAAATTCCCTTACTTCTGAATGACATATGTTTGTGTCATCATGTGTGTAGAGGAGACTTAACATAGGAGAATCACAAGAGTATTTAAAAATATAGTTCCTTGAGTGCCTGAATGAGTACTTGTTGTGTAGCCTAAGTAAAAAGTACAGGTGAACTGACACAGCCTTCGGGGGCACCAGTACTGATAGGGCGCTTTTCCATTGCGTGAAATATGGTAGTTTTGGTGTTTTTGCTTTTCCATTGACTTCTGGTCGAGTACCACTAACAAAAATTCAAGTACCGAAAGTGGCAAACCAGTTGTGGTACTTCTTTGGTAGTTCAGTACTTTGGGGCGTAACTTGAAATGCTTTCGTTGTGGATTGGTCATACAAATAGCCCACAACAACTATGAACAAAGTTAAAAAAAAAAAAAATTGCGATCTGGTTGGAAGAACAGATACAAAAAGGTCAGGATATATTGGGCATGTAACAATGCATTGCTAATCAGCTAAAAATTGGTGTAAATGTATGACTCAAATTGGCTGATGTGGAAAATGAATCGCTACTTTTTTATGAGAGCAAGTACTTCACAGAAAGAATGGTTAAATATTACATTTGATTTCACGACTTCACTTCCACGGCAGTCATCACTGCGTATTCGATGTCAACATCAGTTTTTGGTTCAGACAGAATGCGAGATGGGAAGTAAATTTGAAACTGAGGACGTGCCGCCCAGCTTTAAATCAGCGGCGTGGCAGCATTTTGGCTTTTCAGTAATCTCATATGAAAATGGCGAGAAAATGGCAGTCAAGACAAAAACGTGCAAACATTGTAAAAGACTGATGGATTATCTGGTCACCCTATCTATACAGAAATAGCCCTCGATATAAAACATCTATTTCCCTGGAAGGAGAATGCTAAGATGTACCCAATGCTTTCTCTTCTAGCTAAGGCATACCTCACTACACCAGCCACCTCTGTCCCTAGTGAAAGGGTTTTTTTTTCGACTGCAGGGGAGATTTACAGAGATCTCAGCTTCAGCCTGAGAATGTTCACATGTTAATTTTTCTTAAAAAAAAAACATGTAAATTCAAAGCTGCACATGCAAACAGTTGATTTATTTGAAGAATGTTTGAGTTATTTTGATGTGGGATTTGTTTTAAAAGAACAATATTTTATTTAATTTCAGTTGCACTTTTAAGAAGAGGACACGTTTTGCACAGTTTGAAGAGATAAGGATTATTTTTGAGTGAAAATGTGAGAAAATCGTATTGTGAATCGTATCGAATCGTGAGCTGAGTGTATCGTTTCATCCCTAGGATATATATTATGGCTTAACAAAAAAATATTAGAAAAGTATTTTATTTAATATACTAGGGCAGGGTGGTATTAGAGAATTTGCAAATATAGCGATGTGATTTTGTTGTAATAAATATTTGGGTATTTATAAAGTAAATATGATTTTACATAAATTTCTCACAAACCCGTCTAGGAGTGGTTTAATACCGGTTTAAATGGCCTAAACAACGTCCGGAAAGTGGTGCAGCGGAAACTGTTTAAGGGGGTACCATTTTTACTGGTACACCGCTGAACCTGCATGCAACGGAATACCTGCGTTATGGTGCGTTCGATTATCCCGACAAAGTCCAAAGTGCGACACGTCACAACCGACCAATTTCCCGTTCGAGCTACACAACTCAGGACAAACATGGCTTCTTCCACGAACACGCTGTTATTGTTGTGATCTGAGCATGAAAGCTCATGGAAAGCCATTTATTACTTCACATAAAAGATCGCGTGCGATTACATTCATAACTAGTAATACATTTAATAATATAAACAGTTTGAAATAACTAGAGAAGCAGTAACCCACTCATTGACTGTGTAAGCTGCCACGCTGAAATGATGTCACGGGGAATCTCGTACAAATCCGACTTGAACCTCGGAAAAGGGGCGTGTTTCCTGAAAGAGATCGCAAGATTAGAGTTACTGAGCGGTGAAAATGGACAGAGAGTCTGTAGAAGACACAGAAGAACTTTTGCCTCAAAAAGGAGCCATGTCTGTTATCTGGAGATATTTCGGTTTTAAATGGTCGGATGTGGAACAGACAACCATTTATTGCAAACACTGTCGAGCTAAAGTTGTTGCTGGACTGTTTACATTAACAGTGTAGTTGGTTTACAAAAAATATTTACTATTTATTAACTTTTCTAAGACTTGTTCAGTGCAATACAACTTTTGACAAGCACCTCTGGATATTTTACTAAATCTAAATGCCTCTTTGGATGCTTGAAAATTTTAGTTGTTTGCAAAATTTGTTCAATAAATAGGTTCTATATTTTGACTGCAACTGTCTTGCAGTGCGATTCCTTCTCTTCATGAGTGCCACCCGCTTGAAAACTGTATCACTTTATGGAGCCATGCAAACCTGTGGAAAATATGGTTAACACCCACTGATGCATGGGGAAAAAAATACCGCTGAATACTGTGAAACCATAATTTTGAAAAATACCGTGATATAGAATTTTGGTCATACCACCCAGCTCTAGCGGAGGTAAACTTTAAACTGATTTAAAAAAAATATATTGGATAATCTATACAATGAATAATTATTAAAATTGCAAAGTTAGCCAAGCTTTATTCCCTGTGCCAGAGTGAAAACTTTAACCCACTTCGCTGACCGTAATGTAAAATAATTTAACAGAACTGAAAGTAAGAAAAAGTCTGATCTTAATGTAGCTGACTAGCGATGTAAGAACTGCATGTGCATAACATCATCCAGCTGTATACTACAGCCATCTTTCGAATTCAGTACAAAATACCCAGCTTCACGTTGCGCTTTTATTCAGCGCCCGTACCAGTTTTTACGCCAGTGGAAAACCAACACAAAAGAAGTACTGAACTTTTGTTACTTTACTGATGTACCAAAAGTACAGTACCTGCTGCGGTTGAAAAGCGCCCATAGTTTTTACTTCAGAGAAACTGCTGTTCACTGTAACCCGTTGAGTTCTCTTTGTTAAAAATTAGCAATACCTCTTGATGAGGAGTTTCTGAATTAAAAATATAGCTGAAGAGTGTTAAAAGCAGAGCTAAAATCTATAAAATGCAGTTGAGCATATGCTCCACTGCCCTCAAGGTGTTTTAAAACCAAATGCTTGATGGCAGTAATAGCATCATCTGTACTCTGTGTAAAGCCTACGTAAATAAATCAGACCCACAACAGTTTACTTATACACAGGGACAAAGACCCCACACACTTCTCAAGACATTATATGACAACTGAAGTAAGTGCCACTAGTGTTCAATCATTGTTTTTAGTTGGATGGGCTTTTGTTGAGGATTTGAATAATCACTTTTCCAGAGAGGCAGAACCTTGTGATTTATGGAGCGGAATTCGTGCCACCTTGAATTGGAAAAAACAATCGACACAACGTATTGTTTTACAGTGCGCAGCACACAGAAACCGTGCCATGTGGAAATGTAATGTACAACAGGCATGAGCATGATGGGCATGCAAGGAGCACGGCACTTCTGATTGGTGAGCCTGACTGTCACACAAGCAGAACGGAATGAATTTGCAAGACTATTCTCGCGACAGTTTTAAATCCTGGGTCAGACGTGCTGTATAATGCATATCCTAAATCGCAGCCTTTGCGATTTTGCTAATTGCATTGTTTAAATGTACAGTATCTCTGTTGTGTGATTGTGCCCAGCTTTGTTGTGTGATGTCTGCCCTCTCAACCAGAGAACGGCATCAATGCAGTGTCCTACAGCTGTAGTAGAGAGGGGATGAGATGGGAAAGTCAGACTGCACTGGAAGCATTATTGAAATATGTGGAAAAGCGTGACGAAATCAATTGTATGCCCAGAGTGGGAGAGGGCAGGCAGGGGTGAATATTCCCCTGTATTGTTTAACTGTACATTTCTGCTTATTGTCATGAACTGCTACAGTGTTTATTTATCCCTTTCTATCTTTCTCTCTATCCTGATCAATATATTGCCCTGTTAAGCATTAACCCCCTGAGATCTCAAGGCGGAGGCAAAGTAGTCATCTCCTGCCTATACACTGTCATTGTTTTAGATAAGGAGCATGAGGTTTTATTACAAACAACATGAGACAATTTTTAAGTGATAATTTTTAAGGCAGAGATGAGCAGTATTTCAATTAAATGTATTTAAAACATGTATTTAATTACTTTTGTATTTTGCTGGACTGAAGAAAATCATCTGTAATATACTTTGAGAGATGGTATTTTTGTATTAAAAATACTTGATATGTAATTTTATTTTGTCGGTTTATGAGCCTTCATCACCAGGTTAAATGGCTCCTGTAGCTAGGTGTGCTTTGTATTCTGGGTTGCGGCAGAACATGCAAACTAGTAGCAGCAGCTAGGTGGAGAAGGAGAATTGAGGCCTTACTTGGTCTAGCAGCAAGCTATGCTGCCTTCATGATATCTTGGCAGATGACTACAGTATATCACAAAACTGAGAACACCCCTGTCCAATATCACTAAAATGGTAAAAATATAAAAATCCTGTGCATTTAATAACATTTTCAATTCAGTTTCAGTAGCCAAAGCCCAAAAAGAGTGAAAATTTTTTATGTGTCAGGACCCTAGCCAGAACTTTCATAAGAGTCCTGGGAGAAAACAGAACGGCTTAAATTCTGGGGCCGGTTGTACAGAACACGGTTGTACAGAATTTCCTTAAAATCAAGTCGGTTGCACAAAACCTCCTTAAATGTCCTCCTTAAGGTTTCCATAAAATGTTCATGTAAATATTTAAGTTTTCTCCTCATCTTGGTCTTCTACAAAAGCAATCCCTTAAAGAAAATGAACGCATCCCGATAAGAGAATTCCGCGACTGGATACGATCATGATCAGTTGATCTAGCATTATATATTTGACAGTCGATTTTATAATTGTACTTATACGGCCCGCGACATGTTTAAAATTCATTATTTAATCTGGCTGATAACACTGGTAAGTTTCACCACCGGTACCAGCAAAAAGACAGACGTATATTGGTTATTCGACCAAATTTTCGATGTTAATGCCTTTAATGTAACAGATAAAATAAATCCATCTGCTTAGGTTTTGCCCACTGGCTTCTCTCTCTTTTTCCCGCACTTTTGTGTAATTTTAAGTTGCCACCGGAGGAAATCTGGCTTTTGTTTTCACTTTTTTTATATTCGCCAGACGCAAAATGTTTAATGTCATTGGCAGTATCATACTTAAGGGGAAAACTTAAGGTGTTTAGTGCAACCCGCCCCTGATCTTTCAAAGACATATATTTCTGATTTGCTATGAAGTGTTGCTTCATAGCGGCGAGATGCACGACCCATGACTGCGGCTGTCGGGTTTGAACCCCTCCAAGGGGCGTTTATTCACCAGGATAGGGGGAAACACGGGAACAAGAGCGACAGCAAGCATACAACGCATTGACAATAACCGACAGGGGAGACTGAACTCAGACTGACTAAAATAGGGCAGAACATCAGGGACTAAACACAAGGCAGGTGTGCGGGGTCAACAAGCGGAGTAAAACATGAGGCAAAGCACAACAAGGGACAGGTGCGGCCAATCAAACCATGCCTGAAGGCAGAACCAGGGAAAATACACGGAGGGTGGGGCTGAGCATGACAGTGCCAAACCAGTTGTGGTACTTCTTTGGTACTTTCGGTACTTTGGAGCGTAACTTGCAACGCGTTCCCTGTGATTGGTTATGTAAATAGCCCGATTCTGAAACACAATGCGATCGCCGTCTTGACAAACGTACGAACTCAGAAAACGGCAATAAACAAAGTTAAAAAAAATAATAATTGTGATTTGGTCGGAAGGAAAAAATACAACAAAATCAGGACGGCACAACAAGAAATTTTATTTTATTTAGTATTTTATTTAATATATAGTCTTCTACTGCAGCACGGTACTGGAGAGTCTCCAGATATCACGATGTGATTTTGTTGTAATAAATATTGGGGTATTTATAAGTTAACAACATAAAATAAAAAAAATAGTTAACATAAATTTCTCACAATGGCGCGGTGTGCCATTGTCACTCATTGGCGGTTTCTGACTGTGTCATTTGGCACCGGTACCAGCCAGTGGAAAACCAACACAAAGGAAGTACCAAAAGTACCAAACTTTCTGCGGTGGAAAAACCCACAAAGTGTCCGGGATGACATGGATTATCTGGTCACCCTATTTGTATTTAAGTTTACACTTATGTTCTAAGTCAGTGTTCAATAAATGTTAAGTTGAGAAGTCTTGTTTATCCTATATTATTAGTGTGATATTTTGCCATGCAAATAGAGGGGAAGACATCCAATTATCGGGCCAAAAAAATCAGCAGCATATATCGGCCATCGGCTGACCCTGACTAGTAAATATCGGAATTGGCATCGGCTATAGAAAAACCCATATCGGTCGACCTCTAGTTGTTAATTATCTCACGAGTCGCTACGATTTTGACGATAGTGATTTGCTGCTTCCTCATAGCCTCCCGCTGCTGCGCAGCTCATTTTGCTCTTCCCTGCCTACTATGAAACCTGACACCGGCTCATTTGCATACTAACAGCGATTGGATGTATAGCTGGGGGGGGGGTGAGTGGGGGGGATTCTGCTGAGTGCTGTATTAGCCTGCGCACAAACAGAGCACAGAGCAAACAAGAGGTGATCTCATTTGTGCCTTCTCCAGTGGATTTTTCAGCTGTTGTAGTAAATCTGGCCCATATTCAGTTTGTGGGTAATCAATTATTTTCTTTTTCAACTTCTAAAGGTTTGATTTAAGGGGCAGGATGTTTGTTTAAGGGGGCATTACCCCCTCTTGCCCCAACGTAGAGCCGGCCACACTCTTGTGGTGCCTATTCCCATGCATTCTTTGTTTATGTTATGTCTACAAAAATGTAAGAAAAGAAAGAAGTTACATCCAGCTGTATAATTACAGCAAAGTGCTTATGGACGGATAAAATCTCTTAAATTTATAGAAACTCAATTTTCCTACTGTTTTGAAACCATTTTGAACCCTCAAATCTTTAATTTAAAATAATGCATAATTTATTGGGCCTTGTCTCATTTATCCGACTTTCTCTTTCACAGCAATGACAATGTTACTGCTTCATCATGTATGCATTTATTTTGTTTGTCTAGAACCTTTGAGGTGGATCATTGGGTGGCACAGTTGTCGTCTCACACCTCCATTACTGTGGATTTAAGTCTCACCTCGAGCTAGGTGCAGTCCTACATTATATAGGGGAAAAGGAAACCTTATTGAATGAAAGGTGAAAAAAATGAATTAATGAGATTTTCATAAATTGTACAATAACTATGACTGCAGTGTGGCTCATATTTGTATCCAGAGAAGCTGCAGCAAAATATATATTTTGCTCATTTCTTTTAATCTTGAACTAAAAACACAGCAGGTATTTATGACTAATTTTGTTTTTCTTTTGTGGTATGCATATATTACAATGGTCAGGACTCTGTTTCAAACTATTCTGCAGTTTCCATGTCAGCTACTAACTAACAGCCTAATGAATTTTTCTTTGTGAGATGTGTTTTTTTTTTTCCCCCACACCTTTCCACAGAAGAATTGCTATCATTATGCAGGCGTACTTCATGTTAAGTGGAGCTCAATCTCCAGTTTTTAAATTCTGCAGTCCCAGATAATGATATTGTTATAGGGATGTAACCACCAGTGGAATACCACACACAGAAAAGAGAATGTAGTTACTTGTAATGCTACCGTTAATTAAGTGTAGAAAAAGTGAATAGATAATCAAAAGCAAAAGTGTACATGAGTTTGGCTTAGCCTCTGAAAGTCAGTGTTGGAGTGTTTGCTTGTAATGGCTGAAGAGCTTTCATCTACCATCTTGCTGACAATGCTCATTGCCACAAGTGCAAGAAGTCTTTTACATGTAATTGTGGAAACACAAGCCATCTGTCTAAAATGGTCAGAGCCAATGAAAATTGAGAGGGTGCCCCCTCCAGAGCGGCATGTGCAGAGGCCCCCACACCTGCGCGCACTGAAGCCTCTGCTTCTCTCCACAGAGATGGCTGAAGCTCACCAGGCTGTGGCGTTCCAGTTCACAGTCACGCCAGAGGGCATTGACCTGCAGCTGTCCTACCGCGCTTTCACCCAGATCTACCTTTCCGGCCTGCGCTCCTGGAAGAAGAGGCTGATTCGTGTCAAGGTGACTGTTGTCCCCCCCAGAGATCCTCCAATGATCTTTCAGACTTGGGCTTTTTTTTGGGGGGGGGGGTTAGGGATTTCTGCTCATGTACTGTGACTTCCAAAGGTTATTCTGAGACCGGTAGTAGCTTAACTGAGGCTCTTGCCTGCTCATTAATGCATTCATCACGGCATGTAACGATCATCCTATGCATGGTTTCGCTAGTCAGCCAGATGTTCAGGATTCCAAAGACTGCGTGATCTCATTTATGATATTCAGATCAGGAGTTTGTAGACTTCTCGATTGTGATAATCTTTCATTATATCTGTGATTTCTGTGTCGCTCAGTTTGTGTTCACATGTTTCAAGGAGGCCCCAGAGAACCATACAGTGACATCTGTTTTTTCTATATGGTTGTGCTTTAATACTTGGTTTATAAATATATTCAGCTGTGTAATGTCACATTTATCTTAACTCAAAAAGCTTTTGTTGGTTAAATTTGTCGACAAAGCCTAAGGTATTGCACCATTTCTTCCTGAATTTTCCTGCTTGCACTGTATCTATACTCAGTGACAAAAAAAGTTAAACACCCAGAAGTTCGATTTGGATGTAGTTTGCACATGCATGCCAGTGATAGGTATGTTAACGTTTTGATTTTCAAGGAGCTGGCACGTCTATTCACCAGACACAGTGGATGCCTTGTAGCATTACCAGCACTTGGCAGTCTGGTAGGGGTCGCATTGTGGGTTTGCGTGAGGCTGGGTAGTCATATTGTGCAATTGCCCAGCATGTGGGGGATGCAAATGTCACAGTCTCCCGATGTTGGAACCAATGAGCACGTGAGGGCACCCACACATGGCGTGAAGGTTCTACCCAATACAGACCACACCAAGGGAGGATTGTCATATTGTACAGCAAGCATTACAGAACCCCATGACATCTGCGCCTGCCATCCGGACAGAGGTACTGGACTCTACAACACCCCGTGTCAACTTGCACTGTGTCTCGACGACTGGCGTTAGGCAGACTACGGGTTGACCATCCCATGCGTAGGCTGCCTTTAACACCAGCGTAGAGACTGCTGCGTTTGGAGTGCTGCCGTAACTGGGAGGCATGGACTGATGACGAGTGGTGTCATACCATGTTCAGCGATGAATCTTGGTACTGCATTACCACGGATGACCATTGTGTGGGTGTATGGCGGTGCCATGGGGAGAGAACCAATCCTGCCAATGTTGTGGAGAGACACACCAGTGTTATTCCTGGCATCATGGAGTGGGTAGCCACAGGACTTCAGGTCATCTCTTGTAGGGATTCGGGGGATCCTTGACGGCACATCGCTACGTCGGTGACATCCTGCGTCTGCATGTCTTACCTCTCCTATGACAGCACCCTGGAACAGTCTTTCAACAAGACAACGCCCAGACACACACAGCACGCGTGTCTATGGATTGTCATGTTGAGATCCTCCCATGGCCAGCCGGGTCCCCTGATCATTCCCCAGTCGAACACGTGGGATCAGCTTGGATGTCAACTCGCACCCAGTGCCAATCTGCAGGACCTCGAGGGCCAGTTACAACAGCTGTGGGCTGACGTCCTGCAGGAGAGAATACAATGGCTGTACGACTCCCTTCTGCACTGTATCACCACATGTATATATTATATATTAGCGACAGAAATCCCAAACTGTGAATGTCTTTATGTACTGTGAGGCCCCTCCTGCTCCAAAACCCCTTCCTGCTCCCAGACACTGATCTGTCAGCTTTTCATTCTGTCCCTCCTAACAGAACAGCGTGATCGCGGGAGTGTACCCTGCCAGCCCCTCGTCCTGGCTCTTCGTCGTCATCGCCATCCTGGCTACCATGTACACACGCTCTGATCCTTCCATGGGCCTGATCGCCAAAATCCAGGAACACCTGCCCGTGAGGTATAACTCTGTCTACTCATTTATTCATGTTCTAATTCTTGTCTGCAGCTTTCTTAACAAAATTCACAAGACTATGAATAAGGCAGGTACTCTCAGCATAAAAGTACAGTTTCTAAAGTATAAAAAAATGCACAAAATGTTAAAACTGTCTAGACAAAGATAGGGCTGGGTATCTAAACCCGGGCCTCGGGCCTTAATTATAAAGCAAACGGTATCGGTTCTGTTCTCTGTACTGAAAAAAATTAAGAAAATTGATTTCCTATTAATTATTGCTACATAAAACTTCTTTTGCACATTTCATCTCCCCAACTTAATTTCCTATGGTGTCCCTGAAGGTCAAAACACAAATATATTTCTGGAACCACAAATGCATTTTGGAACTAGTGATGTAGCCAAGACCACCTAAACCGAGACCAAGTCATGACCAAGACCAGAGTGTATCGAGACCAAGACAAGACCATGACCAAAGCAGGGCTAGACCAAGCCAAGATCAAAAACCAGACATAACACATCACACTATAAAATGTGGGGCATAGGCAACCAATTTGGACTAAGCAGTTTGGCCTAGAATTTTTGTCACGGTATAATTTGAGCCATAGATGTTATTTCTTAAAAATACAATATAAATGCTTCTGGACAGGTAAAGCATAGGTATGGCTACTGCATAACACCAGGGCGTAGGTTTGGTCTCAGTGTAAACGCTGACACAAAGCATGCACATCAAAACTCTGGGTACTGGACAGAGGAAACACTCAGTGAAAGAGGATGGAGTCTGTGCACCAGATGATGCTCCTGAATTTTTTTTAACATGTTGCTACCTTACAGTGCCTTGCAAAAGTATTCACGCCCCCCCCCTTGCCATTCTCTCTGTTTTGTTCCCTTACAACCTGGAATTTAAATGGATTTTCAATTTAATTTTAAGTGATGGGCCTACAAAAAAAAAACTACAGATTAATGAAGTTAAAAGCGAATGAAAATAAAAAATAAAAAATAAAGAATATCCCAAACCCTGAGCATCCCCAGGAGCACCATTAAATCCATTATTAGAAAATGGAAAGATTATGGCACTACAG